>JAZHYW010010798.1:0-82712 GCA_037355805.1 Ixodes ricinus | reverse complement strand
AATTTCGCACGTTATGAGCAACGAGCTTGTTGGGATAGTAACACTGCTGACAGAAACAAAATTTCCGATACATGTTCAAAGACCAGTCAAGGCACGACCACGAAGGACGCCACATCCTTCATTGCCGCCGGTAATGTTATTTTAATCTAAAACGGACTGTTTTTGACTTTCTTTAACGACTGTAATCTAGTTACAGCATTGGAGCATTTTTCTACACTGTTAAGAAAACAAGCAAATGTGTTTTTGTTTTTTTCGTGTTTCGATCAGTCATGGGCCGAAACACGAGCCGCGGCGTTTGCCACCGGCCGGCAAGAGATGGCGCTTCGTTAAAAATGGCTCCCTAGTTGAGCAAATTTAGGTAAAGCAAACAGTTTGCAAGCTGTTAAAAAGTGAAAAAAAACATTGGCGGACGCTTAAGCTCGTTTTAAGACTGGAACGCGATAGCGTTATCGGGCCCTGTTCACATCGCCTTCCCATTTACCGTGCAAGCGTACCTTGTGTGGCCTGGTCAGTTGCGTGTGTGGCTCGCAACCAAAGGGTCGTGGGTTGGGATCCCACCTTAAATTCTTCAGATTTTTCTTGAAGGCAAGTGAATTATTTATAGGGGAAAAAAATTTGAGACATACTGCCACCTTTAATTCGCATTGCATGTCATGTTTTAATAACTTTCATTCAAAGCGTGACATCACGTTTCACGTGAGCCTCGTGGGTTGTTTGATACTCCCGCTCGAAGTGATGTGGCTGTGACGTCATTACCCTATCAACCAATCAGGTTTTTCACGCCACACCACCGACGCCGGCGTTTCTGCGACACGAGCTCCTAAATGCTCTCGCGTTAAAAGAAAACAATTGTGTTCCGTGGCACGTGTTTGGACCTAATATCCGTAGTCACGAAAACAAGTTTGCAGACTGTGGAGTTTGTACTTTATAGACGCGAGCCGATGCCATACCAGACGGCTGGAGCTTCTTTCAAGTCTGCATGACATGCGCATAAAAACAAAAATTCAGCCTTTCCACTATGGTGAAGACGGGAGAGCAGCGGTGCTGTAGCTTCTGTTCCCGGTGGTGGCTTTCCAGGCGAGCGATCTGCTCTTCTGTCGCAAGGGAATCTGAAGCGCTCGACGCAGTAGAACTTGAGGCGATAGCGGCTTCGCGGCGATTGCGGAACAATTAGCGCTGCTGCGCAAGTCGCCGCTCCTTTCACTCCCGCTCTTCTTCCTCCGATGAGAAAGTTCCCGCCATCTATGAGCAACGGCGGCAACCAGACAACCGGCTAGCCGGTTGTCTGGTTGCTGCCGTCGTTTATAGGTGGCGGTAGCTGTCCAGAGTTCGGTGTCATCATTTCTTTGCTGGCGGACACGATCCTGGGGGAAACTTGCTTTTAACAGCTCCGCTGTAAAGACGCTTTTTTCGGAAATATCAAAGAGTGAAAGAGTGAACTCTCCATTTCGGCACGATGCCACAATCTGTGAAATGCGTAGATCCATTTCATCTACACAAAAAAGTTTTGTTGTGGAACAAACGTTGTCACAGCTGAAGTTGCATCCACCGTTCGTGAACTGAGTGCTGATAGCCGGAGGTTATCTGTGCATCAAATGCAGCATCCGTGTTCACGAAGAAAGGAAAAAAAACATTCAGGCGGCAGCTCCACCTCAATCATCTGCTGAGTCGGACGAACATGGAGGGGATATTCTGTTTAAGGTACATCTAGTGAGTCCGAGGGAAAACTTTGAAACTACGAATCCTTTACTTCGCTGCAAAGAGGAGCAAACAACGACAAAAGCATGAAGTAAACGCGAACATATCTTACTTCGAAGCTAAACAAAAGCTTGTACACTCGTGTTTCAAGCAAGGCATGTCATAAGACGCTTGGCTTCCGACTACCTCGAACTTATCACAGAACTTCAGCGGAGGTTCAGGGCCGAAACCTCAAGGGCCAAAAGAATGCCCAAATTTACAATGGCTCCTGCGTCGTGGAGCAAGCTGGAATTCGCCTGCTTCTATTCGAACCACGTAGTGGATGGTGCGGAGAGTCCAGGAAGCTTCGTCAGAATTATGGAGTGCTCCCCGAAACGGATACTAAAACCGGACGCCGCCTCCCAGGCAGTGTTAAAACATATGTTTGAAAATTCTATAAGGACGACACGGTGAGTCACTCTATGTTGGAAAAAAATAATTTGCGAAAAGAAAAGATTAATGCTACTTAATTTGGAAAGAACTTTTGTTCAATTGAAAAACCAAGACCCAGAAGCACACTGTGGATTGTCCAGTTTTGCATCTTTGCGACCACGGTGGTGTGTGTTAGCGGGAGCACGCGACACGCACAGAGCGTACGTATGCTCCTATCATCAAAACATCAAGCTGCTACTACATGCAGCAGGAATCCATATTGAAAACAAGACATTACTGTTATTTGTCGTATGCTGCGTCGAGAATGAAGACGGCATGTTGGGCGCTATGCCTATCTTGACAAGGCGCAGGAGGACTAAATACTGCATTAAGTGAAACAACTTTTCTTTGACTACAAGCCATCGACACCATCCAATTCAAACGATGAACCTCTAAGAACCGCGCGACCATTGAGACGGTGGAACTACCCTTAGAAAGGGGAGTTTGTGCGCCACCTCACGAACCAACTGTTTCCTTGAAAGAACATCACTTCGTATCAGTGTGACAGTCTCGTTATTTAAGACGCCTCAAGAAGGAAATTCCAAGAGATAAGACCACTTGCCTGATGAATTTTGCGATGAACAAAATTCGTCAGACAAGTGGTCCTTTCTTTCTCGAATAATAATAATATTGATAATAGTAATAATAATAATAATATTATTTAATCAATTGATGTTTATTAAAGTGTCCAGAAACAACCAATCGGTCTTAGTGCTGGCACACTAAAAAAATGAGCAAAAACACACACATACAAACACACATACACACGAGTGCAGAAGGAGAACGTAGTTCACCAGTCTGAGAATAAAAATATTAACAAGTATGAAAGACACTCAAATCAACAAGGAAAATCAAAAGCACAAAACAGAGACATCACCAGGTGTGAGAGCAAAAAGCAAATACTTGGATAACGTACTGACAAACATCAACGCTTCAACTGATCAGCCCTTTTCTTGCAAGAGGAAGTTTCGTACAGCATTTCGGAACTTGCTCCCGCATGAGTTAAAAATATCAATTGTGTCAGAGTAGCGGTTATAACACTCAGCCGATCTTTGGATCGGGTTTAAGTGGCTAAAATGTCGAGCTATATAAAAAGATGATTGTAGCCGTGTAGGCACACGTGGAACTCTAAGGCTCACTTCGGACAGAAGGCTGGGAGAGTTAATCGAGCCGTGCAGAGTCTTAAACAAAAACAACAAATCTGCCTTCACCCGACGCTGCTGCAGGCTCAACAAGTTGACGAGTTGCGAGTTACACCCAACGTTCAGACAAGGATCACCTTTCTCAAGGTAACGATATTTAAAGATAGAAATAAATTTGTTTTGGACTCGCTCGACAGATAAACTGTTAGTTTTGGAAATGCCGTTCCAAACAACCGAGGCGTACTCTAGCTGGGATCTAACTAAGGAACAATACAGCGTGAAAAAAGCGGACGGGCTTTTGAATTCCTTCGTTATGCGAGACACGGCACCTAACGTGCGCAAGGCCGATTGAACCACTCTGGTAACGTGAGTGTCAAATCTCAGGGTTGAATCAAAGACAACTCCAAGGTCTCTCAGTTCACTTACACGTGACAGCAGTTCGCCATGATAACTATATGGGAAAAATATATCATGGGTCTTGCGAGAATATGTCATTACTTTTGTTTTAGAATGATTCAAACGGAGGTCATTGTTTAAACACCAACGACCGAAGGAATATGCGTCATTCTGAAGCGCGATGCAATCCTCTAAGGTCGATATATTTTTGTAAAGTTTTATATCATCAGCGTACTGCAGAAATGAAGAATTTAATATAACTTGAGAGACATCATTTACAAAAATATTAAAAAGGAGGGGGCCCAAGACAGATCCCTGAGGCACTCCAGAGCTTGCCTTGTACAAGGACGAGGTAGTATTGTTGACGCGGACGTAGGCGTGCCTATCAGACAAATAGCTTTTTAACAAATTGTATACCGAGCCACATACTCCGTACGAGAAAAGCTTGTATAAGAGGATGTTGTGGTTGACTACGTCGAATGCCTTACTCAGGTCGAAATAAAAAACGTCAAGCTGACCTCTATTACAAACTACTTCAGAAGCAGCAGACGTAAAAGATGCGAGATTGGTGGATGTCGATCTGCCGGACATGAACCCATGCTGATTAGGAATGACTATACTACGAAACTTGAAGGAGAGGAATTGATGGATTACCATTTCAAAGAGTTTGGAAAAGAAGAGAGAAGAGAAATCGGTCTGTAATTAAGAACATCACCACTATTTCCAGATTTCAGGACCGGAACAACCACTGCCAGTTTCCAGTCGTCAGGGAATATTCCTGACGTCAAGGAGTTATTGAAAATTGTGCACAGTATAGGCGTAAGTAATTCATGATAACCCTTAACAATTGCAGCGGGTATCCCGTCATGACCTGTAGACAATGTGGGTTTCATTTTCTTAATACATAGCCTAACACATTCCTCATCGACAACTACAGAACCTAATGAGTCACCAAATCCGTCCGAGTGAGGCAATATAGTTGAGAAGCAGTTATTATTATTATTGTAGACTGACGCAAAGTGATCCGCAAACAACTCAGACATGCCCTTCGCACTGTCGCTATGCTGATTCAAGACGATTTCGGACTCAATATTCTTCCCCAAGCGCGATTTAGCGTACCTCCAAAATTTCTTGGGATTTTTAACAAGATCTGATTCTACCGAGTCACAATGCGCCTGGCGATCACGGTTTAAAATTTTCTTACATCGCTTTCTGCAAATTTTAAATTCAACTTCCCACTTTGGAAGACCACTTTTCTTAAACCTCCTGTGCAAAAAATCTTTCCGTTTTAAAAGCTTTCTGAGTTCACGAGAGAACCAGTTAGGGAAGCGAGATTTTTTAGACGTTTTAAGAGGGATATATATATCCATGGCCTCCTGAACAACAGTTGTGAGGAGATAAACTTGGTCGTTGACATCAGACGACTCCAAGATAGAAGCCCAGTCAACACCCGACAGATGGTGATACATTCCAGTGTAGTCCCCCGCTGAATACTTGTACGAGGTGTGTGGGGAAGGACCATTAGAGGGACTCAGGACCGAAGGATCAAAAACAGAAAGAACTACATCAAGAGCAGGGTGATATCTATCCTCAGGAACCATAGAAAGTTCACTTCGAGCCACACGTATACCGTCCGTGTTTGAAAAGCATAAATCTAAAGCATTACCTTGGTCGTTTAGAACGTTATTATGCTGTCTAAGATCTAAAAAGAAGTAAAGTTGAGGAGATAGTTGCACTTTTGTTTACAATAAAAGTTGTCAGTAAGGACATTGAACTGTGTCCAGTTAATACCTGGAGCGTTAAAATCCCCCAAGATTAAGATATTGCTCCCCTGTGAATCATTAATTGTATTTTCAATATCAGCGAGACATCTTTGGAAATCATCTGGTGTCGTCTGAGGAGGAAGGTAAAACAGACCTATTAAAATACGTTCTCTCCTAGAACACTCAATTTCCACCCACAGAGACTCGGGAAATCTTTCCAAATCCTCACGTCTTCGTGAACTATATTGTTTGTTAACTGCGACCAATACACCGCCTCCTACTCGGCCCCGGGAAGAGAAATCACGATCGTGACGGTAGACATCAAAACCAGGCGGAAAGTAGTCGGAGGAACTAGCACTAGGACATAACCAAGTTTCCGTTAAGCAAACAATTGAGTAATTAGAGAGAGTAATGTTGGCAAAGAAACATTTAGCTTTCGTCCGCAGGCCACGGACATTCTGGTAAAACAATTCGATGTTACTCATCTTTGTACTTAGTGTTGGGCTTGTGGGCTTCTTCAGACGAGTGAAGGAGTTCTTGACGAAGTGCGCCTCTGAAAGGTTTAAAAAGACAATCCTTCGGCCACAAAGCAGGGTCAGAGAGTTTCTCGAAGTCTTCGGCAGCTACAGAGACGTGAAAGGAGGCGTAGGTATTGTAGCGAGTCTTCAGTCGGTGGCACTTCAAGTTTTCCACATCGAGTGAACACAGATGCCCAACGATGTCAGTAGAGGTGGTGACCGGATCCAGCTTGGTCACAAACAATGCCCTCCGGCGGGAAGATGAGGGGGCAACGCTCAGCTTGCATGCCACGGACGCTCCGGCTTGCGCAGGGATTCGAGTCTTCGGGCTGATCGGGTTGGGCTTAACAGGCAGTGCATCATCTTCCGACGCCACGCTCACCAGCGCAGAGACCCGTGCCTGCGGGCTCATGGGGTTCGGCTTACCAGGCAGCGCATCATCTTTCGTCGTCCCGTTCACTGGTGCACCTGCAGACTTTGCAGAGAGAGCCGAGGCAGGAGGGAAGCGCAGGGCCGCAGCAAATGTTTTTCCTCCACAGGGCCCTGCCTGAACTTCAGCATCAATTCGTGCACGCTTGCCAAGCACGTCGCGTAAGCTGCGAACTTCCGCCCGCAGGCAGGCGATGGAGCCTGCCTGGAGTTCCGCCTGCTGTCTCTGCTCACGACGGAGACGCGCGTTGTCTTCACCGAGGAAGCAACCTCCTCGGTGAGGAAAGAAATCCCTTCCAGCGCGTCGAGGAGAAGGGACCGAAGGGACTGAAGGCTGGGGTCCCCACGTGCGTCGAGGCCATCGGGAGAGGAGGCAGGCAGCGTCACCGGTCGAGTAGGGGAGGCCGATGGCGGAGGAGGAGAGCGGGCGAACCGGTCGTCGGGGTCACCGGAGACCACGCCGCTGACGTTAGGCCTAGCTCCACCGTTGATCTTGGCACAGCTCTGGCAGACAAATGAGCTCACCTCACGCTGAAGAAATGTGCGTTCGGTCTCCGGAAAGCATACGCACTTCGTATGCGCGCGAAGTTGGCACTCAGTGCAGCGAAGAAATCTTTGTCGTCCGTAAAAGCAGCGAGAGCAAATCAGACATGCATCCTTACTGGGCGGCATCTCCCAGCGATTAATAACAATAATAATAATAATATTAATAATAATAATAGTTTATTGCACGAACACAGAACCAGGTACAGACACGGGTTCATCAAAGCCATCTAGGGCTTGTATGATGAACACCACCTTGATGAGCATGCTGCTCGTGAAGTGAAACAGAAAAACACAAATGCTAACAAAATTTGTTTGCGGAGTCACTTAAATAGAAAAAAGGTAATTTAATATGATTACTCACACTATGTGACACAGCATTACCATCAAACTCAATGCAGGGATACACAAAACATCAGAATTTTTTTTTCTCGATCGGTCTTGAGATGGGCCTTAGCAGACACACTTGAGAGCTTTCTTTAATTTTTGCACCGACTCTATGTTATGTAAGTCTTCGTGAAGCTCATTAAATATCTTTGGTACGTAAAAAGATCTTACGCATTCTCCATAATGCGTTCTTCTTCTGGGCACTTCAAACCGTTGATTGCTCCTGAAAGACCTAGACAATAACTTGGGATTCTTAAAGGAACTGTCCCAGTAGTGCCGGGTGATAATGGTGTGCTTGAACAGGGTCTCAAAATTAGGCAACTGAAACGATTTAAACAAGTTGTCCTCTGCAAGAAACTCCGAGTTGTAAGCTACACTTCTCAGCATACCTTTCAAGATACCATCAATCCTGGTATGCCATCGCCTGGGACAGTTTCCAAATAAAGTAATGCCATACCTTAAAATGCTGTATCCCAGTGTCTGCATAATAAGTATCCGAATTGACATCGGGACAAACACTTTAATAGAATACAATAGACAGGATACTCTTCTCATTCTTTTACAAATATTTGCCATCTGCGTGTTCCAGGATAAATCAGAATCGAACACAATTCCCATGTACTTAACATCACAAACATATTCAACAGGAACACATGTACAATCGGCACAACATGACGTATGCAAAATCAAGGGCCTATCTAGGCAAACACTCCTCAGCGGGTTTGAAAAACAGACAAGTTTTGTTTTTGAGGAATTGATATTAATAAGGTTTGACGCAAACCAATCCAACAGGTGTATAGCGTCATCCTGTAGCATATCTATCGCGGTACTATATTGCATATGGCGAGATAAAAGCAGGGTGTCATCCGCGTACTGATAAAGGGTACAGTTCTGAATACAACATTGCACGTCGTTAACATAAATGTTAAATAATAGAGGTGACAAAATAGAGCCCTGCGGCACTCCCGCTCTCAGCCAAGCCCTAGAACTTTTTCTGTCGCCAACCAAAGTCATCTGAGACCGGTTGGTTAAAAAGTTAGTAAGAAGTGAAAGAAATGGACCTCTGAAACCATAAAGATTCAGTTTTTGAAGCAGTATGTCATGACTAACTGTGTCGAACGCTTTGGATACATCAAGAAACAGAGCACAAGATATTTGATTATTGTCAAAACTGGTGTTCAACATGTCTGATAGCTCTTCCAGTAGAGGCTGTGTGCCGCGACCCTTGACAAAACCATATTGGCAGGATGACATAAGGTCATGCTTCTCAAAAAATGAGGTCATAACGTTGAACAGATGCTTCTCCAAAATTTTAGACAACGAAGGCAAGATTGATATTGGGCGATAACTTTCAAATTTTCCTCTAGTCCCACCCTTGAATAACGGCTTAACCGTTGCAGTCTTTAGGTTGACTGGTATGCAACCAGAAGTTAGTATTTCGTTTAGAATAATGAGTAGCACATGCTGCTTGTTTCTGCTCGTTTCTTCAGATGTTTTGTCTCCTTTTCTGCTCAGCCAAGCTCCCTATAGCACTTCGTCGTACTTGTCAGACATTACCTGCATAAATTTTTTTATGCCACTCACGGTTTCCTTTAGGCTCATTAAGCTATCTAGTTTTCCATTAATGGAGGCCAACAAGACAGCTAAGTTAAGTTCGCTTTCCTCCTTGGCACCTGACTTTTAACCCGGGACTTTACAACTTTGCACGTTGGGCACCGCCATATTTTACGTAAGGCACAGCCTTTTGCCTTAAAAGTCGCTTCAGAGATGTTGGAGCAGGGACTTAGGTCATAACCGTATTCGCACTCCAAACATGTTAACCCTGAATCAATCTCTGACACTTCTCTATTACAATTTAAACAAACATCAACCATACTTCAGCTATTGAAAGTAAACGGTGTCAGCAGCGGCAGCAGAGGCATGCACCAACAAGGTATGAACGTAGTAAACATTTGGTGATGGAATTTGTAGCGTTCAACCGTTTCATTGGCCGTCGGGTCGATGTGGTTCTGCACTGGTTAAGCGATGTGTACGTACGTCTTGGTGCTTGGCCAGCACGTGCCGCCAAGTTCCGTATTAGTCCGCTACATTTCTCGTCCGACGATACAGAGAAGAACATCGCTCGTTTTATTCCGGAATGTCGTTCGCAGTGAAGAACACTTCGATCCTTTCCTTGTAGGAAGACCATAAATCCAGTTTGTGATCGACCTCTTCAATTTCCCGATGCGAGGCATTCTTTAGGTTTGAGATGGGACGTCATCATGTTACCTCTCTCTTTTTGTTCCGCTGTCACTCTGTTGCTTATATCCGTCCTTGTTGCATAAGCCATCCTCGTCGCCATTTTGATGTACCGTTTAATTTCGGATAATGCGAGTTATATTTATTTTACGGTTAGGTTACAATCAGTTGAGAAGCATCTTGTCTGGTCCGTGACCGCGCCCAGTCTGTTCTTTTCCAGGCGTCACGTTCTTCTCCCTGTGACTGCGCTCTCCTCCGCCAGCGTATCTCGTTGCACCAGCCCGGCGTTGCTCTGGGCTAAAGGTTGTGTTCGCCATGCGTGGCGAACATGCACACAATACACGGCTCTTTGCAATTCATTTTTTTTCAACGTATTTGCAATTTTTTAGAGGTAAGAAAAATTCGTGTCATATTTTTAGTCTAATTTTAGTATTGAGTTTGTGGCTTCGATGCCCCACGACTTTGAATATTTTTGGTGCTTTTGTCTAAACGAGTAGAATACGGCGCTTGACCACGAAGAAAGAGTAAGCGCGACTCAAAACCGCCAGTTCTTGATCGGTGGTTTTCGGGCCGAACGAAAACCAATTTCGAACTGAATTTGTGTTCTGGATGGTTCGGCTCTCATATGTCATGAACAAATAAAACCTCAGCGAGCATAAACACCCTGTCTGTGTCCCTTTAAAGCCTCGTTAGTTCAAAAAGTTACCCCAGTATAGCTTGGTCTGACAACTGCATACTGTGCAGAAAGCAGGAAACAGTTCATCACGTTTTCCTAGACTGTTCAGACGCGTTTTTCTTTTGATACGTACTGCAGTAAGGGCCTCAGAAACGACTTCTCATCAACGCTCCCATGGCATGCGTTTTTGAGCGGTTGCAGGCAAAATGACTTTCCCTGATCCTATCCCTCCTATCTTAGTACTATCCCTCCTATTTTAGCTGAACAAGATTATGTCATTAATGATGTCGACAAAGCGAACTGTTTTAATGATTACTTTAAGTCAGTTTTTGCAGTTACTACAAGAAACATACCTTCGGAACCAGCTTATGTAATTTTGAGGGCTATGTCAGATATTGCCAAATTTCTGGTTGTCTTGTTTAAATTATCCCTGTTGTCAAAGAAACTGCCTCAGGAATGGAAATTCGCGAATGTTGTTCCTGTGCATAAGAGTGGTCCCCGGTCTTTGGTTTCCAACTTTAGACCTATTTCACTAACCAGTGTGTGTTGCAAGACTCTTGAACATATAATTTACTCTAACATATTTCATCACTTGCAAGCAAATAATTTTTTTGCCCAGTTTCAACATGGCTTCAGGGCAGGCTTCTCTTGCGTCACTCAAATAGTCGAATTTTCGTATGATGTGTTTTCTTCTATTGGTTCTGGGAAGCAGGTTGATTGTATAATGTTAAACGGCATTCGATACCATGCCACACTCGGTATTGCTTTTAAAACTCTCATCTTTAGGTTTACCTGTTTCTCTCCTTGTTTGGATAGCACACTATCTTACCGGTCGCTCCCAAAAAGTAGTCATTAATGGCTCAAAATCTTAACTTGTTTCCGTAAAGTCGGGTGTTCCCCAAGGATCCGTGCTTGGTTCGCTTCTGTTCTTAACCTATATAAATGATATAGGCTTCGGAACTCCCTCCAAAATAAGATTATAGGCAGATGATTGAGTGTATATACACTGATATAAATAACCAGGACGATGCTGCCACTTTACAAACTGATCTCGATCAAATACTCACAGGGTGCAACAAATGAAAAATGAAACTGAATTTTGCAAAGTGTCATTGTATCCGCTTTAGCAGAAATCGTCGAAACATAGAGACTCATTACTATCTAGATGCAAATCAGATCACCTTGGCGAAGAATGTGAAGTATTAGGTGCTTTTTTTTCATCGAACCGAACGTGGAGTAGTCATGTTGAATTTATAACGATGAAAGTCAGGACGCGTACTTAACTTTATAAAGAGAAACCTTAAACACGCACCTCGTGACGTCAAAGAAATACTATACATTTCTAACGTAGAATGCGGCTGTAACTATAGAATATGCGGCTGTAGTATGGGATTCCGACACTAAACAATTAATAAACTTGAGGCCATCCAAAATTGCTCTGTCCGTTCTGTTACTAAATCTTATCAATTTCATACCAGTGTCACGGCCTTAAAAAATCATTGTCATGGGACTCGATTGAACTTCGCCGGAGGTTATCAAGGTACTCTTTTTGTAATAAAGTGGTTTGTGAACGTACCGGCATTGATAAGAACATCTAGTTAAAACCACCTACTTTTACTTCCCAGAGATTAAACCACTCGAAAAAAATACGGGAAAGATCATGCCGCAAATCTGTTTTTCAATCGTCATTTTTCCCACGAACAATAAATCAGTGGAATAGGCTCCCGGAAGCTGTGGTTTCGGCTTCGGATGAAACATTTGATTGTCTTTTAAGTCGCTACTTACACGAGAATGATCCATGACTAATGTATTGTTTTGCATTGTGCTGATGTTAGCAGCTTACAGTAGATACGTGTATGTTGTGTTCAAATGTATTTTTGTGTGTGTGATTGCGCATTGTATTACTTAAGCAGATGTCACCATGTATTGATATGTTTTGCATCTCCATTTGTGTATTTGTTGTGTTGACATGTAAATTACTGCCCTACAATAATGCCCCCAGGGCGAAATGTAGGTAACAAATAAATAAATAAAAAATACTGCTGGGCCTGCACAGCATATGGCCTGCTGCATGGCTGTGCGCCCCGCGGATATCGATGTTCGCCCCGTGCATAAGTATTGAGTTGAGCACGTGTGCTCTCTGAAGGAATTCTATAAGGACCAGCAACCTATGCCTGAGTGGCTGTGACTTTCTGAGATGTTGCCTACCCTCAAAGACTTGTAGGACGTTCGATATTAGCCAAGATGGCTGGTGTCTTTTACCGTTTCATCGCGATTGTGTGTCACTGCCTTGTGTCATGGTTCAAATTCGAAAAAAAAAAGCTGCGTGCGTGGCGGAGTGGGAAACGTATGCGGCTGTCACGCGAAAGAATGGGGTTATTCTAAGAAATAAATTGTGGTGAGGTGATAAGCTGGGCGGGTTGGTACTAGTTGAACATGATGCAAAAAACAGAGCTTGTCTGTCTTCCGTGTTCGGTTCCTGTCCCTGTCCCTGTCCTCGTCTTTTTGTGCGCTATTTTTTCCTCATTTCTTAGAAAAAAAGTGTAGATGTAAATCAACGCGCAAACAATCATGTGCCTGGAATTTATATGCTGGCGATGCATCCTTAGAGACGTCTTGTACGGAATCAACCAATAATAGTAGCATATGTTTTACGCTTATACTTTCTGACAACACAGTTATATCTGAAGGTACCTAAGTGTATCTTAGTCCAAGTCAACTATTAGAACTATAGAAATGCGTGCGATGACTTCTGCGAGATTGTTTAGGAGTTCCGATGTTCTTCCTTTGATTGCAGTATCGGCGTGAAACGGTAAGGGAGAATGATAAACTTATTAGCATGTGATAACCGTCAGACACTCATTATCTCATCCTTTTTTATATTTGAAGTTACTGTTTTTTATTTTTTATTTCACTCGGCATACATCCCACTTTAGCGGGAATTCGCACACGGCATACAGCTTAAATGTGATTACGCCCCGTGGGGCCAGATAAGTGAACAAGAAGCTCCTATCACAAATTTCTGGCCATGTGAAGAAGCGCTTCTGCACCAGACATTTGCAATTATATCGGATGATTCAACACAGGACAACGCAGTAGTTCATTTGTTCCAAAAGAAGCTGATTGAATGTATTCAAAGTGATCAGGAAGAAGTTAATAAAATACACTACTTCACAGATGGTGCTGCAGGACAATACAAAAGTAGAAAAAAACTTGATAAATCTCTGCTTCCACCAGCAAGACTTCGGTCTTGAAGCAGAGTGGCATTTTTTTTGCAACTTCTCATGTAAAGGGACATGAGATGGAGTCTGGCAGCAAACGCAAGCCTCCAGCGCCCTTTTGACCAGGAGATCTGCACGCCACGCGAGCTCTGTGCGTGGGCAGAAGGAGTGATTTGCGGCATAACACCCATCTGGGCATCCAAAGACGAGATCAACATCGAACGGGAAAGCCTTGTACATCGATACCAATGCGCAAGGGGGCTGCTTGGGACAAGAAAAGATTACGCCTTTGTTGTAGTCTTGTTGGCAGAGGTATTGGCAGCAGCGACGTCCGCAGCAAGACGCAAGCAAACATTTGTTTTCAACAAGACGTGAGTCTTCAACAGCTGAAGATCGCAGCATGTTTCGTCATGGAGAAGTACCAGACGGAGGCGAACACATTTTAACCCGAGAATGCACGGAGTTGTGAAGAGCGTGTGAAAGCGAAATGGTAATATTCCGGAGGGTTTTCAGTCACGAGGATGTAAACATGCCATGCCTGACTAAACGGCAGGTGAAGTAAAAAAAGCATTGGCCAACGAGTGAACTTTAACAAATCGGAGTATTTCATTCAACATAAAAGACACAAAAACTGCTTTTGTATTTCCTTCACCTTCTACGTTGATTAGTAGGCCTAGTATGTTTTGTAAAAGAAGACTCGGAACTTCTAAGCGTCACAAAAATTATCGCAAGTCTATTTTCTCCTTCCCCTCTCGTCCCCTTCACTCACTCGAACGTTCTGGTGCCTTTTGCGCCTTCTGATTTCATTCGTATAATGAATTAAAAAGAGAAAGAGTTTTTTTGCCAAGCAATAACAAACCAAAATCATTTTAGCTTTATAAGGTAAAAAAAAAAAAGCGCGGCGAACGGAATGTGGGTGGTGTGGCGCTGGAAGGTATGTCTATCCCGTTTTACGTTTCTTTGCCTCGAGATGAAACATATAGAAACGTAAAGAATTTTCTTCTTAATAACCACAACATGTTTAGTGTGGAACTTGGTGCGCTTGTTTAGTGTGTGGTAAAGGGACAACCTTTATTTAAGAATATTCAAAATTTAGGGTTTCGTGTCCTTACCCCTCAAACGGCTGTTTTCTTAATGGGTGTCACAACTAATATAGATACTAGCTCTCAGAGAAGTGTGATGCAAAAGGTGTCAGAAGTGTAAAATTCCACAATAGGTTAGAAAGACATAACAGAGTTTCGTGTTTCCGTAATATTTTATATTCAATGTGTGAATTATTCTTTTTACCTCATGGTAAAAGTCTAAAGTGCCAAAAATAAATCCAGCAAATATAACTTAAAGAACAACTTATCTTTAAACTTCGCGAAACGTACCTGGCCAATTCTGTGTTATGCTGTTGTAGATGTGTTACGCTCCATTTTGACATATATAGGGTGTTTCACGTAAGAGTGAAAAAAATACTCCTAAAATTTGTGTATTCGAGTGCAAAAGATCATTTTCTTGGGACCACATTACTCGTGGTGGCGGACGTCAGAAAACGCTGATACTTACTAATTAGTTCGCTAATTAACTAAAATGGCTAATTAAATTTGTAATTATTAAAAATCGATAGATGGTTCCAATTAGAAACTTGCTGAGCGTCAACAAAGACCACTTAAAAAGTTATTTTCAGAAAGCCTTTGAGCGCGTGAGAAGCTTGGTAGCGCACTAAAGTTACCACTCGTGGGGCAGGTACAAGGATGGGGCTCTCATAAGAGACGGAGAAATCGCGCGGGCGCCTTACCGAAACCGCTAGCCTTGTACCTGCTCCACGAGTGGTAACTTCAGTGCACTACTACGCTTCTCACGCACGCAAAGTCTTTCTTAAAATTACTATTGTGGTGGTTTCCGATGACGCTCAGCAAGTGCCTAGTTGGAACCATATGTCTATTTTCAATAATTGAAAAGTTAATAACCCAGGTCCTGAGAAAATTACCTTTTACCTTGAATACACTTACTGTAGGAATTTCGGTCACTATTACGTGAAACACCCTATATATTTTCTTTGAGACTGAGGGGCAACACTTTTTTATGTTCCAAACGTTGTCAATTTACGAAAAACGCCCCAGTTCAGTCATTTTTTAAATCAAAAAGTATTTACCGCTCAGGTAAATTTATTTTCTGTCAGATTTATATTTTTATATTTACCCAATAAACTGTTTTAGACGAGTTGGCAAGTTTTAGGCTTATTAAAAGTTAGTGAATACGGCCCAATGAGACCTTACTATGTTAAGCCTAAAATTTTGAAATATTTTTCACGTTAATATGGTAATGAAACTACTTATAAAAATGTCCTAGAAGTAACTTGATTCGGTTACAAATCTATTGTCATTGTTTCACTATCTAAAAAAAGGTATCTGCCGCATATAAAAGGCCATTTTCTCAAAGCTTAAAAGAATGGCCGCCACAAACATAACAGCGATAGAAGCACACATATTTCATCCAAGATGTTAGAGGACAAGTGGCTACCACCGTGATATTTTTAACAATAAAATCAGAGAATGTCGACGACCTCGTCAAGTGGTTTGGCATGAAATGACTCATTAGTCAAAACCGCCCATCCGCCGAGTGTACGTGACATTGCCGTGTTCTTATACCAGACTTGTGCTTATCTTAAATACTCTACTCAAGATACTGTATTTCTAATACTTTTTGAAGTATCTTGGTATCTTGCAATTACTTTTGATCCAGAGTATTTTATACTCTATTTTACTTACATTTCTGAGTATCTTGTATTTATTATCTTAAATACATTTTTGACATTCCGCCATTTTTCGAGTTTTTCGGTATGAAGTGGCGTGGGCGTGTCACGAGCAAACGTGAACATTCTTTCGAGCAATCAAATCATGTTGCTAGCCCCGCTTAGCTATGGTGACTTTGATTGAGCTCGAGAAAAAAACTGCTTTTTTGCCGATTGTGACTCATATTTCAGCCCAAAGTTCGTACAATGGAGGTTTTCCCCTCGCCTTCCCAAAAGCGCCTTTTGTTTCCTATAGTTTCCCCAAACAATTTCAAACAAAAGGAGTGGTTTTACGCAAGTAAGGACTGCCACACTGAGGCGCAACACAGACCGGGATACGACCTACGACAAGAATGCAGACTTAAGTGCCAAGAAAATAACAAATAGAAAAACATAAAAAGTGGACAAAAAAAAACATTTTTGTTTTGACCTCGCTATATAGCCCCGCTATGACAAAGCGTCGAGGTTTTCTTTTGTTTATTTTCTGTTTGTCGTCAGTCCGTCACTTATTGCTCTCGCGAACACTTTCTGCAAGCGAACATTGATAAGCAGAGAACAGGAGAGGAAACGAACTAAAAGCTGGATGACCTCTCAAAATCCCAACAAAGCGTCCCCAACGTTGAGTGCCTTTCTGAACGCAACCCACTTGAAGAAAGTGTGACCACGGCCGTGGCTATTATGTGGGTTCTTTTTGTTATCCATTAACTCATACGTGTATCCCAAGTTCGTTTATAGTGATTGAGTCACGAATGCTCTAGCGCCGAACGTTCTACGCCGAATGTTCCAGAAACCCACGCGGGTACAAAAGGTGCTCTGCGTGGCGGTCAGGAGTCAGTTTCGTCCCAGCGGTCGATCCTGCTGTTTCGCCGACATCAACGCCTGCGACGCTAGCCTTTCTCTATTTTGTTTTGGGCACAACTTTGCTCTATTAAATGTTTAGTTTCTTCAGTTATTCGCTGCCTCATCATTTGTGATTTGTAACAATATCCTGCTCCTTATAGTTGGACTGCATAAAATAGCCCTACGATGTTTGTTTTTTTTCGTTTTGTGTATTTGCGTGCTAATAAATATTATTCTGGTAAACCAGATTTAAGCATATCTATAACTGCCGTTGTCACTGACTTCGATTCAAATTACGTAATGCGGAAGTATCTTTAAATGTAATCAAATGGCATTTATAAGTATTTGTACTCTTTTAAGATACTTTACATTGAAAGTAACTTGAGTAGTATTTTAAATGCTTTATGAAGCAAGAAGACGCGCGCGCTCGCCGTTGTGCGCGCGCGGGCCGGTTGTTATAGCGCGTGCCTTACCACAAAACCTGGTTCAATTCCTGGTCATGGGACGTCTTTTTGTTAACATCTAATGCAATGTTCTGTAAATTCGAGAACCGTGTTGCTATTCGAGGTCAGAAGCCCATACGCCGGGAACCTTCTGGGCCGATTTATTCCGCTCCGGCATGAACATATAAATTCCGCGTGGCGAGCCGGAGTCAGTCTTCTGGTTTCAGCGTTTCCACTTTCGCTTACTTCGGGCGCCTTTGACGTTCGCGTAATTTTGTTGTTATCTTTTTTTTTTTATTTTTGGGCACAAGTTCGCCCCATTAATTGTTTCCGGGTTTGTTGCTCTTTTGTTTTCGCCTGTCCATTCGTATATTTGCGGAGGTGCGGGGTACCGCATGTCCGTGAAGTGCACCAAGTTCCGCAGTATACAAGTCCGAACCCAAGCTCCGGAGGACCGACGAAGACCAGACCGATTCTCGTCTTCAGTCGTCGCAACCTGGGGCCTACACCCGGGAATTCGACTTCTGCCACCCAGGACCAGGCAGCCGACGAGGCCGACGATGACCGGTCAGTCGTCACAGACCCCGGCCGCCGCCGCCGTCGTATACCAGCCCGTCACGCCCCAGGCCAGCTCTGACGCTTCTCCGTCGGGAGGTCCACGAGGACGTAGAAGGATACGGCGTAGCGCACAACGAGCGAGTGGCCCGCCATAACCGATGGGCACCGAAGCAGTGCCAGCCAGCAACGATCTTCCGCTCCGGGAGGTACTGGCACGCACCTGGTTCGAGAACCATGAAGCGTCGATTTCGTCGTGGGAAGAATTCCAGGCCGAGCTGCGACGCACCTTTACCAACCAGCAGCGACGACAGCGTGCCGAAGAACTTCTCCAAGCAAGACACCAAGGGCCAAACGAGAGCGTCACAAGCTTCGTCGAAGACGTTCTCCGCCTCATGAACCGCGCCGACCCAAACGCTCCCGAAGCAGAAAAAGTTGCGGGTCCTAATGCGCGGCGTGAAGAAAACATCTTCGGGGGGCCTTCCCGCGGGCCTGCCTCACCGCCGATCCGAAGGTTTCATCACTGAGGCCACCAACATCGAGACGTGCCCTTCACGCGCGGGCCTCACAGACTACCAGAGACTTCCCGGCTTCGCCGACTCCTCGCCGTCCAGCTGCAGCATGCCCGCGACGTCCGCGACATCCTCCGGGACGTCGTCCGGGAGGAAATCACGAGGCTCCCGCCTGCTGCGCCACCGGCCTGCTTCGCTCTCCAGTAGCCGAGGTTGTCACGCGAGGGAGTTCAGCGGGCGTTCCGCCCACGAGGCCCCTGCCGGCGCAGCAGCGGCACCCGAGGGAGCCCTCTGACCTACGCGGCGGTAGCTCGGAGACCGGTGCCAGCTGCTCCGGCAGGCCTCCACGCCGCCACCGACGCAGGCCGAGGGCCGCAGACCTTCCGACGCCGGCGGCCGCCGACCCCGTCCGTGCTCAACAACCGGCGCCTAGGAAGACGGACGTGGGGCGCACGGCCGGATCGGCGCCCGCTGTGCCTTTTACCACTGCGGTGAAGCGGACCATATCTACCGTCGATGCCCCTACCGCCTGGCTGGCCCATCCGGGCTTGCGCCCAACGACCCTCGACCACTGTCATGGAGAGCGACTCGGGACATCGAGGACTACCTCCGCCGCTCGTCATCTTCTGGAGGTCGTCTTCCCGCCGAGGATTCCGTTCACCGTCTCCGCGACGCTTCGCCATCGTCCACTTCCGCCGGTCTCGTCGAGACAGCCTGTCACCCATCGCTTCTCGTCCGGGAAAACTAGGCGCGGCAATGCCGGGAGGTGGTGTTGCCGAAGACGAACGATGCCAAGATCCTCCAGATCGTCGAGACTTTCCCACTCTAACGCCGCAACGCCCCGAAACGACGATGCCGGCAACGAGTGTCGAATAACCTCCAACGTTATCATCGACTGGCCACGACGCGACGGCGCTCGTCGACACCGGAGCAGACTACCCGTTTTTGAGTGGGAGACTCTCGCTACCGCCTTCGGAAAGTTATGACGTCATGGGACGGACCGCAGATACGAACCGCCGGCGGACATCTCATCACCCCAGTCGGGATCTGCACTGTTCGCTGGTGAGATACACGGTGAAACCTGCCCTGTCAAGTTCGTTGTTCTTGCAAGACTGCCTCGAGGGACGTCATTCTCGGAATGACGGACTTCTCGTGTGAATACGGCGCCATCATCGACGGCTGCTAAGAACAAGCTGACGCTTCGGAAACCTCTTCCATCGACGGAAGATCCCGAAGCGACCTTAGCTGCGGTGCGCGAGTCCTTACCAGCCACGCAAACCTGCCGCCGCTTCGCCGCAGTCTTTGCAGCCCGTCGGGACCGAAGTGTAGCCACCTGCGGGGTTGCACTGTTGGAAGGAAGTCGCTCCAACTTCTCCTAGGACGAGGGATTGGCGTCGCAAGAGGCGTAACCAAGCTCCAGGCCGCGCATACACGAAGCCCTTGTCACCAACTTCCGCGCAAGAGTCGCAGCACCTCGTCACAAGGGTACGGCTGATGGGATACATCGAGGAAATTCAGGACTCGGCCGTCGATCGCCGCGATCTCAGAAGACGCCTCTCCGACGCAGCATACGAGAACCACGCCGTCAGAGCTCGACATCGACCCGTCCCTCCCAGCCCCACAACGACGACAGCTCTCACAGTGACCTTCTCGCCGAGTTCAGTGAGTGCTACTCCACGTCGTCGAAGGTGCGCCAAACGACGGTTGCGAAACATCGAATAATCACTGATGACGACGCTCTCCCTGTGCACCGGCCACCGTACAGAGTCTCCGTGAAAGAAAGGGAAGTTATCCAGCACCAAGTTCAGGAAATGCTTGACGACGACGTCGTACAGCCCTCAAACAGTCCGTGAGGCTTCCCCAGCAGCCCTAGTGAACAAAAAAGACTGGAACCTCTGAGGTCTCCAGCGTGGACTACCGCCGGCTGAATGCGGTAACCATGAGCTGACGTCAATCCGCTGCCCCGCATCGACGACACCCTGGACCGGCTGCGCCACGCCCCACACTTTTCGTCGATGGACTTGAAGAGCGGGTACTGGCAGACTGGAGGTCGACGAACGAGATCGTGAGTAGCGACGGCCTTCGTCACACCGACGGACTGTATGAATTTAAAGTAATGCCGTTCGGGCTGTGCACAGCGCCAGCCAGCCTTCCAGCGTTGTATGGACGCCGATCCTTTCCGGCTTCTGAAGCGGCAGAGCTGTTCTCGTCTACCTCGGCGACGTTGTCGTGTTCGCAACCGAGCTCCGACGAGCACCTCAGACGACTGCGCATGCTACGGGCCTTCAAGGCTGCTGGGCTAACACCGCTCGAAGTGTCGGTTTGCGGGGGCGTGCTTTTGCTGACACTCCAATGCACAGCCCCTGGCAAATTCGAACCGTGCTGCTTGTTCGAGGTCAGAAAGTTCTACACGCCGAGCCTTCTGGGCCGATTATCCTTAGCCCACGCATGCGGCATAGCGGGCTCCGCGTGGCGAGCCGGAGCCAGTTTCGCCGCAGCGGACCTGCCGCTTCGCTCGCCTCGACGCACGCGACTTGTTGTTCACTTTTTCCTTTTTTGGGCACAAGCTCGCCCCATTAAATGTTCCAGTTTTCTTCAGCGTTTTTGTTTCTGCCTGTCCATTCGTGACAGTATTTAGTAACTTAATTTAAATACTTTCGTGGAGTTTTTGTCCAACACTGTTTTATACTCCGTTTCATATTGTCGCGAATGACGAGGTGACGAAGCAAAGAACGACTGACTGAACGGATATGCGCACATGGGGCGAACTCGTACCCAGAACAAAAAGGAAACCGAAGATAAAGAAAAGGGCGTCGCGGGTGCCGAAGTCGGGCCCGACGGCAGTGATAGAGCGCCGGGGCGAGATCAGACTCCGGCATGCCCCGCGGAGCACCTGTTGCAGCCACGTGGGTCTCTGAAGGACATTCGGCCTAGAACGTTCGGCGCACAGAACATACTTCGTAACTCGATCAGACAAGAAAGTTCTCGCATTTGCGAGAACGCCAAGTAGAACGTATAAATATAAGAACATTCCGCCGCCTGAAATCGAACCCAGATCTTCCGCGCAACAGCCAAGCGCGGTAACCATTCGGCCACCTGCCCGCTCGCTCATCGATGCGCGTGGCAACATGAAGTCCGACCTCGGTTAACGCTGTCGTTGCGCTGGCTGCAATCAAGCAGCGGCAAGAGTGTATGGCTATTAGCCCCGAGAAGTCTGCGTGGCGCCCCCTTACGGCGAACCGGGGTGACGTCACGGCAAGGAGAGAATTTTTCCTGACCCGCCTCTCGCCTCGCCCTGTGGGAGGCTGTGACGACGCTAGCTGTCGGCGCGCTTGTTTCATTTTTTTTTTGGCGTGTTTTTCGTAGAAAGTGTAACTTGTTTTATGTCGCTTTATTGAGGTAGGGCCTGTAGCTGCAGGAGAAACTTCCAAACAACATTTTAAGCATGGTTGACAGGGCAGGCAACGCATGAATCAGCAGCCGGTATATATGAAACATCAGCAAATATGGCCACAATTGCAGGAGCATCACTGTAGATTTACATCTCACACAACAAATGCTGCTGATGGTCTGAATGAATCGGCATAATATGCATACTTTTTTTTTTTGTATCTATGTTTTTAAACAAGATCGCCGAAGCAGAAAAGCTGCATGCTGCTCGAGTAACATGCCAAATACAGTCTGGGCCATGGAGAGAAAAAATCACAAGTGAGACAGCCCAAGTACCGGAACAAAGTAAAAAAAAAAAAAAAAAAACAAGGAACATTTATTATATACATTGCTTGCATTTGACCTTTGCTGGATTCGGATAGTATTTCAATGGACTACACGGGTGGTATCTGTAGACTTGTTTATATCAACCCCTCAAGTAATGTTTAAGAAACGTAAGCTTTGAAGGTGCCTAGCCCGTCATTAGTCCCTTAAGCCCTAAAATTGAGATTTTACTTAAATCGAATTGTCCTGATGCTAAAATACCAGAAGTTTTTTTCTCACGCGTGACTGTCACCCTTCACAGGTTCCACGTTTTCTGCAACTAGTGCCGCATCTACCACTGGACAGACGTTCGAATGCTTGCTTTACGGCATGTTAGCCTCTGTTGTCAGAGAGTCCAGCTGTAGGAAGTTTGGAGGCTGAGGAAGCTTTTTGGGGACCTGCCGCAGTGTCTCTTTTTAATTGGAAATAAATGACAATTTAAACTAAACGGTGTATTTTCCAAATACCCAAGGCTGGAACAAAGAATGTCAGGAAAAAGTATAAACATTCCAAATTATGGCAACTATTGGTGTGCATATTTTGGGCAGTTCAACGCGATAGCACGCGTTATGGCAAACTGAGGGCAACTCGCCATTTTTGCTGCTGCCATACAAACTAATTTCCAGTGCACTGTGCATGTTCTAAGAAATATGCTCAGTATTAGGTGTATAAAACTATATAATTAATTCACGAAGAAGATACATTTATGTAAAACAACCCTTGTTCCACGAGCACTTCACTTTTCAAAGATCATCCAACGCAGGGGCCTTTAAAACATCTGCGAACCAGCGCATGCAGAGTGGCAGCGGAGAGTCGGGGTCGCGAGCCAAAGTGCCGACCACCCGAAGGCCCATGATATAAATGCCACTTCAAATGCCTTGAAAGCGGGATGTAATATCGTCCTAAATCATGAACATGCAAGGAACAGAATTCCGTGCGTCTGAAACACTTCACCGACCGCTCGCAGGATTGCCTTGTGTCGTGTGGACGGGCGGGAGGTTCATCGGCGGAATCGCCCTCCGCCGATAGCTTTCGGGATTTGTAACCCAATTATAAAGGTGAAAGTGATAAGCAGGCTTATAAAATGTACAGAAGCACGTCAATATCGGGCCTAACTCAACGTCTTGTACACCGGGTAAACGAGGCCCAGCTCCTCGAAGAGGCTTGCGGCACACAACGCCAAACCAGGAAACAGGTGCTGGGAAGCGAGCCGATGCGGGATCGCGGAGCGGAGTCCTCCGCCTCGACGTCACGGTACACCTCACCCAATCAGGGCGCGGCGACCGCAGCGACGCTTGTGTTCGCTCTCGGGGCCAACGGCACGCACTCGTCATGATTCGTCATCTTTGTGCATTCGATATTATCGGCAAAACAATCACGCATGGTAAATGCACCGTGATATTGGGGTTTCTTGAGGGTTCTTTGTTCATCCAGTGATGGGAGACCAGACTTATGCCTGTCTCAAATACTCTACTAAAGATACCGTATTTTAAATACTTTTTGAAGCATCTTGGTATCTTGCAAATACGTTTGATCGACAGTATTTATACTGTATTTTAATCACATTTCTCAGTATATTGTATTATTATCTCAAATACATTTTTTACATTCCGCCATTTTCCCGCCAAGAGCAAACGTGAACATTCTTTCGAGCAGCCAAATCCTGTTGCTAGCTCCGATAAGCTACGTTGGCTTAGATTGAGCTCTTGAAAACGTTACTTTTCTGCCGAATGTGACTCATATTTCACCCCAAAGTTCGTACAATGCAGGTTTCGCCTCGCCTTCCGAAAGACGCCTTTTGTTTCCTAGAGTTTCCTCCCAAAAAGTCCTGAAACGAAAAAGCGGGTTTTACGGAAGTAAAGATTAGTACTACTGCGGCGCAACGCAGACCGAGAAACGACCCACGACAACAGTGCAGGCTTCAGTGTCAAGGAAATAACAAATAGAAGAAAATACGAAGTGGTCACGAAAAGAAGATACTTTTTTTTCCTTTTTTGTTTGTTGTATATTTGACCCCGCTATGGCAAAACGTCGAGGTTTATTTTGTATCTTTTTTTTTGTCGTCCGTCCGTCACCTTATTGCTCTCGCGAACACTGTCTGTAAGCGAACATTGATCAGCGGAGAAGAGGCCAGGAAACGAACTACGAGCAGGATGACCTCTCAAAATGCCAAAAGCATTCCTCAACGCTGAGTGCCTTTATGAAAGCAACCTCCTTGAAGAAGGTGGGACCAGTGCCGTGGCTATTATGTCGGCTTTTTTGTCATCCATTTACTCGATTCCGTATCGGAAGTTCGTTTATCGTGAACTCCCCATGTAGGGAATATGGACTGTAGTTCTACCATGCGTCTAAGGTGATATTCAGCGATGTCACTATTCGAAACTTTCAGCGATTGTGGTACAGTGGTGTCAGAATCGCGCTCCTAGCTCATAAATGATCGGCTTCACAAAAAAGGTGATTGACTACACCTTTCTGTTTGGAAAAAAATAATGTAAGGCTCTAATACTGCTTGTGTAAAGCAAAACTAGAATTAATTACGTGTCGCAGACCCGCCTCTTACTGCTGTTCAGCGACGATCATATAGATGACAGCCATTTTTATAGGCACCAGCTCGCCCTTATAGGTCGTGAAAGTTGCAAATAGGTATAGAGACCTCTTCTTTTTTTGGGCCCCAGAAATGTTTTTGTAACACGTATCAGTGATATCTTGCTCGTTATAGTTGGACTGCATAACATAGCCCTACGATGTGGTATTTGGGAAACCAGATTTGCGAATCTGTATAATTGTGCTAGTCACTGACGTCGATACAAATTACGCTATGCGGATGTATCTTCAAATGTAATTGATTTACACTTCTAAGTATTTGTACTCTACTCAAGATACTTTACAGTGAAAGTAACTTGAGTAGAATTTTAAATTCTTTATAAAACAGGTATTTAGTAACTGAAATACTTTTATCGAGTATTTTGTCCAACAGTGTGGGAAACCAACGAGACAACGAGATCCTGACGATGCGCTATAGCCACTGCTTTATTAGAGAATTTTAGCAGATCGTACGCTAGAGTTTCGCGTTGCTAGCGGGAGCTTTTGTGCCGTCCCATGGAAGCGTGCATTGAGCATGCGCCCGATGAACCTCCAGTCTGCAGATTGCGGTCCAATGAACTCTACTGGCTCCATCGGGTTGTCGCGTCGGCTGCGGTCCGACTCGTTTATTTATTTCTTTATTTACTCTCCGGGCGGTTAGGGAGATAAGTGGATTAAACAAAGTAAACAATATATGTAGTAAAACGAGCGGTTACACCGGATGATTGGACACTCAAAGATTTGAAGGCAAAGCGGTCGTTCACAGAGACAGCGGTAACGGGAAGGTCCCTAAACTCGTGAAACAAAAAGTTGGAGCCGAAAGTTCATGGTGCGCGCCAATTGGACGTTGGCAAAAAAGCGCGAAGTCATTGCCGTGAAAGGCCAATCGGTGCACTCCGTCAACTTGCGCCCAAACTTTGTGTTTGACAAGTATAGAGGCCCACGTTTGCTTTGGGAGACAGAAGTAAAAGTACAAGTTGCTTCTAGAATTTGGCGGACCAGCTTTTAGTCGGTTGTTGGCACGGGACGACACGTACGATGGGGGACTCGAAAAGAACCGGAATATATTTTTTTACAAACTCCCGTATTTGTTTTTATGCGTTCGAACTTCCGTTACCTTCACATCGCTCGTCTCGCCTGATGTAATACACTTGTCGTGCCGTTTCTTCCACCGCTCAAAATATCCTTTAAACTCCTCGATTTTGATGCCTTTCTCCGCGTCCACCGCTTTTCTTGTTTTACCTCTTTACCATCGGCATCCTGTTTCATTGTGAGAACTTCTTAAATGCGTTAAAATGTATTGCCCTGGTGCATGCTGCCGTGCTTCGTTAGGACGATCGTGGTCTGGTTTTGACTTGTTTGAACTGGACTTAAGAGGAGCAGAGTGGAAACCGCGATGAGCGGTTTCCGCCTTGCTCTTTCGCTCTGTTCGTCCGCCCGTTACGTCAACCTTCCCCTCTTACCAAGAGGAAAAACGTCGTCTTGCACGGTTGCAATCAAGCGCGGCGGCAGCGGGAGAGGGAGCAAGCTGTGGTGGCTGCAGCCGCAACCCCGCCAACGCCAGCGGAGAACAGACAGGAACTCCGAACACAACAGCGTGCGGACCGTTGCCAGGTTGAGATCTCCATCCTTCGCCGAGTCGGAACGGCCGCGCTAAATGCTAACGCATTTCGCTGAGCATCAGCGTAGCGACAACAGTAACTTTTGCATCGCTTTTGTATTCGGGCAAACAAATAAGTCACACGGAACAAGGTCGGGTAAGTAGGTAGGATAAGGCACGGGGACCATGTCATTTTTATTCCAAAACTGCCGCACACCCACAGTTGTTTCAAGACTGGTGCGTTTACCGTGACAAAGCGTCTGCATACAACGTTCCGAATGTAAAGCAATTTTTGCCCCCCCCCCCCTCAAAAAAAAAGCATGGTCCCCTTGCTCACCCTCTCCATACAGCAAACCTTGCCCCATATAACTTTTATTTCCTCGGATTAAAAAAAACTTTTCAAAGGAAAACTGGCTTGTGATAAGCAAGAGTTGAAACAAAGAGCGGTGGAAGCACTCAAAGGCACAAGAATTGAGAAGTTTGAATGGGCATTTAAATCAGTAGAAGAAACGTCTCCTCAAGTGCATTGCATAAGTTGAACAGTACTTCAAAGGCGACTGAAATTTGATTGCCTAAAATAAATACGAAATATTGTAAAAATAAAATCACCTTTTGGCCCGCCCTTCCCCCTTTTCGTATGTAAGAGATATAAAAAAAGATAGGTTGTCACTCGTGCATCATGTCTTATGAACAATCTATAACTTAAATATACAACGTCGTATTGAAAGATCAGACATATTTAACTTAAAAAAGCTGAAGACATTGTTGAAAAAATTTAGACGTGAATTCTAGCGTATTTTTTCATGTTAACTTAAATAGCACAAGCATTTGACGCCATAACCAGGGCATAAATGCCAGAAAAAGCGAAAAACCAACCGTTGGGCGTGACGTCGAACCCAGTAGTGTCAACTGCGGTCTGCTTGCCGCTTGTGAGGAAACGTTGTCAGCGTTTTTGACTTGTCGGGTAAGGCTTGCGAAAAGATTGGAAATGTTGAGATTTGTGCATAATACGTCACAAATTTATTCTCCCAGCGAACGCGCCGGGAAGAAGGGGCTTTAGTGCTATTTTGAAAGTTCTGTTGTGGCTGCTTGGCGCATCAATCCGAAATATAGTTTTGATATTCGAGATCCTGGAAGATAAAGTTAGCTTAAGTGTATTTCTTGATATACGAAATTGCTTCAGTTTCTATTTAAAGTAAAACGGAGTGTGCAAGAGGTCAAGATATACAGTAGCACAACCGGCTGCCAAGGTTTCCTCACTGACCGCCGGCATAATGCATATTCTTGTCATCAAGCGTTCATAACTTTGTTGGTTCATTTTCTGCAGGTAGACGCCCTAACTTACGTCAGGTCACACAAGGATGCGTTCAGCAGGTCATCACTGATGATGTCATTCTCAATGAATTTCTGGTGGTACCAGGGAAAAGGAATATTACCATCTTTTTCTTTCGGTTTGACGTGCAAGAGCGCTGGTCCTGAGGACGCATACAGTGTAAGTAACTCGAATAGAAACAACGGCGTTGCAACTTTATACGGCTAATCTAAAGGTTACTTGAACCTAGCAGGCAGCTGGTAAAAAATTGGTAGAATGGTGGATAGCTGGGCTTGTTGCTCTTCAAACGATAAGCCGAAAAAAATGAAAGACATTCAGAACTTCCTGTAATGCCAAATTAGAGCGCAGCTCTTGAGGAGGAGGAGGTCGACGGTTCGAAAAAGACGGCATGCCCCTCCTCCTCGTCAGTACTCTCGCCTTCTCCCCTCCCCCTCCCGCGCGGTGCATAGTGAAAAACGTCCCATAATGCAACGCGCGCGTCACCACGGTGCATATGGGACGTTCCCCATAATGCACCGCGGGGTGCCGAAACGTCCGCGCGGTGCATTATAGGAAACGTCCCAGCATGCACCACGGTGACGAGGTGATGTTTCGGCGTCCTGCCGAAACGTCACCCTCGTGACGTAACGAGGCTGATGAGTGACGTCACGACGGTCCCGCGCGTTGTAATGAGACGTTTCCCATAATGCACCGCGTGGTTACGCCAACGCCAACGCCGCTCAAGCCGGAAACGGGCGCCTAATGGTACGTTTACACTTGCGGATCCGCCAGCGAAACCGCCCAGCTTTTGCCGCTAGGGCGAAACGCTGGGCGGAAAACACGGCGAAAAGCCGTATAGGTCCGGGACCTATTTCTGCCGCCGAACAAGGCGTTTCGCTGACCGGAAGTGACATTCTTGCGCAGCGCGACGCTGCCTACGTCATCGAGTACGCGTTTTTCTGGGAGCAGCAACATCCGGGAGAGAGACAGCCGAGGTGGGAACTGTCGCGCCTTCTCGTCATATTTGACGGGATGTTAGCGAGAACAGATGCCGCAGCCGAGCGCCCGTCGCCGCCGCCGCCGGGAGCGGATCCGCTCCCGCGGCAGCGGATTTCTTCTCAGGTGTAAGCGTACCATAAGAGCTGCGCTCTAAAAACCGCAAAATAGACTAGACAAAGTTCGAGAAAAGCAGTGCCTGTCCTTTATGTTTTTTTACTTTGTTTTGTTTATTCTTAGATTTCTTAAATTATCTAGGACAAAAGATTTTGAGGATACCTACGCGCTTTTTACAAGTTCTGAATGCGAAAGCGTTCTCAGCGCCGAGAGGAGGAGAAGTAGCCGCAGCGCCGACAGGGAATGCGGTGGTCCGCCGCGCAGGCCACTCGGGCTCGCCGATGACTGCTGCGCCGCTGGGTGAGGCAGCAGCGGGCGTGCGAGGCACAGCAGGGCATGTGCTGAAATCACGTGTTCTCTCATCATCAACATCACTTCGGGTACCGATTGACGGCGTCAGACCTCAAAGCGTGACGTTAGGCCTAAAGTTAAACCTTAAGTCAAGCCAGCGCGTAGCTACGCCCTCCCCCCCTTTCCCGTTGCGTTGCCAACAGTTTGGCTGGCTGCTTAGCAACGATGACGCCGTTGCTATGGAGCCCACAATTTAGGTGCCGTTTTTCGCTGCTAAAGGCAACGCCGGCTTCGCTCCATGGGACAGTTAACGCTTTCGATTTCAAAATGTCTTTTTACGTGGCACGCTGCATGCAGTCGCTGTAACTCAAGGATTGCCGTTTAGAGACCGTCTCACACCTCAAGAATTTTATTGTCTGAGATGAAGCGAATAAAAAGGATGGCGAGACACGGGTTTCAATAATTCTAAATGGATACGCCTTTTCTGAAATATGGTTTTGACATATTGATAATTTTAATCTTCAAAATATCTGCATTTGGTTATGCTAACGTTGGGCTTTTGGGGCTGATAAAAGAAGAAATAGAGGTTAGGAACCTTTTGGGGCCTGAGTTTTTTTAATGTTGGACCACCGTTTTGTATTTTTATGTCAGCTTAATGAGACTTGTAATCCTCAGTACGCTACGCATCTGAGTGTGTCCTGTACATCATTATCATGCTCACTCTCGGCACACCCCGTACAAAAATGTCAGATACAGGCCGGAATGAAAAATTCCAGTTCCGCCTGGATCTGAAATTGGGGCACCAGTTATCCCGCCTGGAACAGCGCAGTTCCAGACGGGATACAAACCGGTGCCCCAATTTCAGACCCAGGCGGTGCGCCGCCGGAACTCCCGCTGCGCTCACCACTGGACTTTACAAATGTATTTCGCGCCATGCCCTTAGCCACTACGCGCGAGAGATCGTCGCGATTTCAGACCCAGACTGCCAGTGGTGAGCGCAACGGGAATTCTGGCGGTGCACATGGTCGTCACGGCGTCGTCACCAAACACGGTGCACAGAACACACACACTCAGCACGCACAATCAGTGTCCAGTGTTGAGCGCATCGGAAAGTTCCGGTGGGCAAGCGGTCTCTGAGTTGTCCAAGTATTGTCCCAAGCGCACCAGCGCCAAGCGCACCCAGATGTCGAGCCAAAGTGCAATGGGTCAGTAGCTTCATACTATATGAAGATTCAAAGCCGAGGTCAGTGGGTATCCATCCAGGGCAACGAAGGGCGCGTCAGTATCCGTGCGCCTGCAGCGCGAACGTCGCTGCCGGGAGAGCGCCGGCCGACAGTTCCGCGAGAGCGGAAAGAAAAACAAAACTCTCGGGGCGCTGCCGCCGACTGCGACAGACAAAGCAAGGCGCGGCAACGGCTCCCTAGAAGAGAGGGCCGAAGTGCTCTTCTCGTGACGTCGCGAAGGTAGGCCATCAGGGGCGCGCGTCGAAGCGAAGGCAACGCGCGTGGATCGACCGTCGTAACGCGCCTTTAGTCACATACGCGTGCCGTATTAGCTAAAATGAAAGCTGCACATAGCAACGGGTCTAAAAAACACTTCGTTACACGGGCAAAATATTACACCCCTAAATATTTGGTACCAAATGGCACTAGGTATGCGTAGAAAATGGGACCAAGAAAGTCCGTAAATAAGTCGAAAGTCACTGAATTACTGCTGTAGGAATGCGTATTTTATACAGAAATACTTAGACAAAATAGCGAGACACGCAGTGATAGGACACCGCAAAACACATTAGTGTAAAATTAGGTAGACGTATAGTCAACGCGGACGCGGCTAGACAAATACCACTTCCGATCATGTAAGCAATGTTATCGCGTGCAGTCACTGAATTCTTGCATTATACCCCGGCCACGTGGCAAAATTAATGTAATTTCGATCGAATTAATATATGGGGTCAACAAATCAGCTTGCGACACTCGTATAATCACTCGAGACCGCGAGCTGATTAAATTCCATATCATTTAATGAAAATATTTTACCTTTTTCGTGTTGCCGGGGTACTAAAATTAACTATTTAGTCAACTAATTTACTTCTCCCTGTGGGCTCGAGCTGCCTTAGAACAAAATATAACTTATTTTGTATACAATATAACACTATTACCTTATAGAGATGGTGAACCAAAATTTGAATTTAATAAAAAAACAATGCACGAGATGTGGGTGGGGCGCTACAATCCCTACAACACTACTCGTAGGCGATATCTCGAATAACGGCCGTATTTCTTCTATATTTCAGCTATTTCATCATCGGATATCACGCTTGATAACCTTGAAAAGTTTCGTGAATGTATTAGAAATGAAAATTGGTCTGACGTTGTTAATAAAACAAACCCTGATGTAGCGTACAATCGATTCTGGACAGGTTCAAAAAACTGTCTGCAAAATATGTTTCGTATAAGACATTCAAAACATCCGAAAGAATTCGTAAGCCCTGGATTACCCCAGACCTCTTATCAAAAATTAATATAAAAAATCGATTGATCGAAAAATTTAATAAAACAAGAGATCAGACGGATCTAAACAATCTCAAATTTTATAGAAATAGGCTAACAAAGGAACTTCAAAAGGCAAAGGCGGATTACTATCACAGGAACTTGGGTTCGTCAAGTGGACCTGTTGATGTTCTATGGAAAAGGATTAATTCAATCCTACAATGTGACTGGTCTCAGGTTGGTGTGGAAAAGCTTTGTGTTAATGGTATAGAACTTACAGGTGTTGCTAAGTTAATGCGATTAACGATCATTTTGTAAACTTAGCTACAAACGCATATAGTAATGAAGCATGTTCATACATTCAAAAAATAAATGAGAATTCTGTTTTTCTAGGTCCCGTTATTGATACCAAGGTGTTTTCGGTGTTTATGAATTTAAAGAACACTTCGAGTAGAGATGTCGATGATATTGCCGCCCGCAGAGCCGAGAAGCAACGCTCGGTCACGGTCTTCTAGAAGATTCCCATTCATTCTCGCACTAATTGTAACTTTCCCTTTGCTTTGTTGTTCTTGAAAGTGCCAGTTCATCCTCGCCCCGAGCGCACGACGCTCGAACTTTCTTCGCCGAACTTTCGAGATAACGACGCACTCTAGATAAGCAGCTGCCCGCGACCTTGTCAGAGTCAGTCTCGCTCGTGCTCTCTGTTGTCGCCGCCGCATCGCCGCCTGCTTTTCTGCTACCTCGACGGTCTTTCGCTCTTTACCTATTTTTGGTTGGCACGAGTTCGCCTATTAAACCTTTATTTTTCAGTTCACTGCCTGTCTTCGTGTTACCTCCGTTCGTGACATTTCTGGTGGAGGTGCGGGTGTGAAACCCGTGCAGCGTGCTCCTACAGAACTCGTTCAGCAAGCCCCATTCCCCGACGACCTTTTGTTGAAGACTCGGAGCATCGTGCCAACCGCCGCCTTCAAGGGCAAGCTCCTGAACTCGGGCCACTCACGGCGAGGACAAGGCAAGTGATAACGATGATGGCTACCTCGACGGCGCAGACAACAACAGCACCCCCGTCGTTTACCTGCCCGTCGCCCCTCGGACTCCGACGCCTTTCCACGGGGAGATCCACGAAAACGACGAGGACTGGATCCAGCATTACGAGCGCGTGGCACGCCATAACGGATGGACCGCCGAGCAGTACCTGCAGAACCTCTACTTCTCGTTGGAGGGTGCCGCGAGGCACTGGTTCGAGAACCACGAGGCTGCGCTCACGTCGTGGGACGCCTGCGTCACCGAGCTGAAGCGGGCGTTCATGAATCAGCATCGTAGGCAGCGGGCCGAAGATCTTCTCCAGGCGAGGACTCAAGGCCCCACCGAAACGGTCACCAGTTTCGTTGAAGACATCCTCCGCCTGAGCAGCCGCGCCGACCCACAAGCTACCGACGAGAAGAAATTACGCGTCCTTATGAGGGGCATGAAAAGCGAAATCTTCGGCGGACTTATTCGCAACCCCCGACGACCGTCGACGAATTTGTTGCCGAAGCAGCAAACATCGAGCGGGCGTTAATGGCCCGAGCGAGCCACTACCATCGGCTCAGCAACGTCTCCGCTTTGGCCTCGGCCCGCTCAGAGTTCAGCACTGTGCTGACGAGCTCCGCGACATCATTCAAGACGTCGTCCGACAGGAGCTCCAAGCTGCTCCCCACTGCTGAGCGTCCGGTGTCACTGTCAGTCGCCGATATCGTACGCGACGAGGTACAGCGGGCCTTGCAACCCGAACCACCAGTCGACGTGCCCGCATCCGAGGAACCGACGCTGACCTACGCCACCATAGCCAGACGGCAGCCGCAGGCTCCCGCCAAGCTGCGACGCCACCGCGCCGTGATCCTCCAGCGCCGCAGTACTCCCAACGACGCGAAGAACGGCAGTACGTCCGCCCAGAGTGACCCTTGCTGAGAAAGACCGACGTTTGGCGAACGGCTGACCGACGCCCGCTTTGTTACCATTGCGGAAGCCAACCATGTCTACCGTCGTTGCCCGTACCGACAGCTGGGGCTACGCGGCTTCCACCCCGACAACCCGCGCCCACGCTACGGCGAGCGACCCCAGGACATCGACGAATACCTCCACCGGTCGCCATCCCCGGGACCGTCTACCCGTCGCAGTTTCTGATCGCCGTCACCCCACCGTCCTGCATCGCCCCATCGTAGGTCCCGCCGAGAAAGCCTGTCCCCCCGCCTCGCCGGGAAAAGTGAGTGCGGCAATACCGAGAGGTGGTATTGCCGATGACGAACGACGCCAATATCCTCCACAAACGTCGGAGGGCTCCCACACTAGCGACGAGACGGATAGGAACGACGGTTCTGCGACGGTGTCGAATAACCTCGACGTACCATCGACGGCCACGACGCGGAGGAACTCGTCGACACCGCAGCAGACCTATTCCGTTTTAAGTGGGAAGCTCTCTCGCCGCCTTCAGAAAGTGATGACGCCGTGGGATGGCCCGAAAATGCGAACCGCCGGCGTACTTCTCATCACACCAGCGGGAAGGTGTACTGCGCGCGTGGGCATCCACGGAGAGACCTGCCCTGTGAAATTCGTCGTCCTCAAGGACTGATCGAGAGACGTCTTCCTTGGCATGGACTTCCTCTGTGAGTACGGTGCCGTGATCGACCTTGGAGCAAACAGGTTGACGCTGCGAAAGCCCGTTCTACCTCCAGAGGATCCAAACGACGCCTGCCGCGGAGGGATACAAAACGACGCCTGCCACCGTCCGAGCCATTGCGGACCACGTGAACCTGTCACCACGGTCGAGTGTTCTTGTGCCCGTCGTGACCGATGCAGTTGCCGCGCGGGAAAGTCCTTCTAGAAGGCAATGTCCAACTGCTTCTCGGAAGAGGAATAGGCGTTGCAAGGGGCATAGCGCAGCTGCAGGGATGGACGTTCTGTGGTCCTCGTGACGAACTTTCGACCGGAGGCGCAGCACCTCACGAAATGTGCCACTGTAGGACACGTCGAAGAACTCCGGGCCGACGCCGAAATCGCCGCGATCTCCGGAGAGCCCTCGCTGTGTCAGGCGGACAGTACACCGACGCCGCAGCTCGACGTTAACCCCAAGCTCAGCGCCACGGAACGACGACAGCTCGGAGACCTCCTCGCCGAGTTCGGCGACTGTTTTGCGACGACGTCGAGGGTGCGCCAGACAACAGTTGCTAAACTCCGCATCATTACCAACGAGGACGCGCTCCCTGTGCATCGGCCGCCGTACCGGGTCTCCCCAAAGTAACGAGAGGCCATTCAGGAACAGGTGCAAGAGATGCTGAACGACGGCTTTCCTTCGAGCAGCCCGTGGGCCTCTCCAGTTGTACTGGTGAAGAAGAAGGACGAAACGCTTGGATTCTGCGTTGACTACCGGCGGCTCAATGCGGTGACGAAGAAAGACGTGTATCCGCTCCCCCGCATCGACGCTGGACCAGCTGCGCCACTCCCGATACTTTTCGTCGATGGACCTTAAGAGTGGCTACTGGCAGATCGAAGTCGACGAGACGGGACCGAGAAAAGACTGCCTTCGTCACGCCAGACGGACTGTATGAGTTCAAGGTGATGCCCTTCGGACTGTGCACGGCGCCGGCAACGTTCCAGCGGGTCATGGACACCGTCCTGGCAGGCCTCAAGTGGCAGAGCTGTCTTGTTTACCTCGACGACGTCGTGGTATTTTCGACCAACTTCAACGCGCACTCGAGGCCGACTTCGGGTCGTTCTTGAGGCCATCAGGACCGCAGGACTCACCCTTAAGCCGACGAAGTGCCGGTTTGCCTATGGCGAACTGAAGTTCCTTGGCCACGTTGCGAGCAACGAAGGTGTAGAGATCCAGACCCTGAGAAGACTCGCGCCGCAGCGGCATTTCCTCGGCCCACCGACAAAGGGCCGTCCGGCGATTCCTGGGACTTTGCGCGTACTACCGGCGATTCGTTCGGGATTTCGCAAAGCTTTCTGCGCCGCTCACGCACCTCACGAAAGACGCCGTGAACTTCGAATGGGGTGGAGAACAACAGGCATTTGACGAGCTAAAGCGACGGCTCCAGTCATCACCGATTCTCGGCCACTTCCGCCAATCAGCCGAAACGGAAGTTCACACGGAGGCCAGTGATACAGGACTTGGAGCGGTACTGGTCCAGCGACAAGACGGTGCGGAGCGCGTGATCGCATACGCTAGCCGGACGCTGTCGAACGCGGAACGCAATTACTCGACGACTGAGAAGAATGTCTGGCCGTCGTCTGGGCCATCACAAAATTCCGCCCGTACTTGTACGGAGTCACTCTGGGTGGTCACCGACCACCACTCGCTGTGTTGGTTAGCGGGCCTGAAGGACCCATCAGGACGCCTCGCTCGGTGGAGCCTACGACTGCAAGAGTACGACGTTACCGTGGTCTACAGGTCAGGACAAAAAACAGAGCGACGCCGACTGCCTGTCCAGAGCCCCCGGCGAGTCAGCTACCGGCTGTGCCAAAGACGACGACGAGAATGATCACTTTCTTGGGACAGTAAGCGTTCACGGTATGGCAGCGCTCCAGCGGGACGATCCTGAGCTGCGCGCACTGATCGACCACTTGGAGGGACGAGGGGGTACGATTCCTTGAGACTTCTCACGTGACCTGCCAACATTCGCCGTCCGGAGAGGTATCCTCTACAAAGAGAACTTCAGGGGCAGCAACTCGACGTGGCTCCTGGTGATTCCTGCTAGTCTTCGAGAGAGATCTTCCAAGCCTGCCACGACGACCCAACATCTGGTCACCTTGGCTACAGTAGGACTCTTGCACGGATCCGAGAGAAATACTACTGGCCCAAGCTCCCGAAGACTGTTCACCTCTACGTCCGTTCGTGCCACGAATGCCCACGACGCAAGAGACCACCGACGAAGCCGCCACGTTTCCTGCAACCGATATCGCCCCCGACTGCATCATTCCAGCAGATTGGAATGGATCTTCTCGGACCATTTCCGCCGTCGACGCAGAGAAACCGTTGGAAAATCGTGGCGACTGATTATCTCACCAGGTACGCCGAGACAAAAGCACTCCCGTCGGGGACCGCCGTGGAAGTAGCCAAGTTCTTCGTGGAGTCTATCGTCCTCCGACACGGCGCTCCCCAAGTCCTGATTACGGACCGAGGATCCTCGTTCATGGCACAACTGACACAAAAGATACTCCGCCTGAGCCACACCGACCACCGCCGGACCACGGCATACCACTCGCAGACCAACGGGCTGACGGAGCGACTAAACAAGACCATCGCCGACATTATTTCGATATACGTGGACGTGGAACACAAGACGTGGGATGAAGTGTGGCCCTACGTCACGTTCGCGTACAATACGGCGATTCAAGAAACTACCGGCATTACACCTTTTCAGCTGGTGTACGGCAGAAGAGTGACGACGATGCTCGACGCCATGCTGCCCCACGACCCGATGGACGACAGCACCGACGACGCCCAGCTGGTCACCCAACGAGCAGAAGAAGTACGCCAGCTAGCCTGTCTTCGAATAAAGGACCAGCAACGTGTGGACGCTGGCCGATACAACCTTCGTCGCCGCGACGTGGAGTTCCAGCCCGGAGACAGGGTGTGGGTGTGGACGCCCATTCGCCGCCGCGGACTCAGCGAAAAACTGTTAAAACGCTACTTCGGACCCTACAAGGTCATCCGCCGCCTTGGGGACTTGAACTACGAGGTGCTCCCGGACAGAACCCGACCATCAGGACGCCGCCAGCCACGACCCGAAGTCGTCCACGTCGTTCGACTCAAGCCGTTCTGCGGACGATAGGATTGCGATACTGCATGTTTATTTCGTTTCACCGTAAATTTTTTAGCCATTTCTGTTTTCCTTTCACGTTGCATCGGGACGATGCACTTTAAAGGAGGGATAATGCCGCCCGCAGAGCCGAGATAGCAACGCTCGGTCACGGTCTTCTAGAAGATTCCCATTCATTCTCGCACTAATTGTAACTTTCCCTTTGCTTTGTTGTTCTCGAAAGTGCCAGTTCATCCTCGCCCCGAGCGCGCGACGCTCGAACTTTCTTTGCCGAACTTTCGAGATAACGACGCACTCTAGATAAGCAGCTGCCCGCGACCTTGTCGAGTCAGTCTCGCTCGTGCTCTCTGTTGTCGCCGCCGAATCGCCGCCTGCTTTTCTGCTACCTCGACGCTCTTTCGTTCTTTACTTATTTTTGGTTGGCACAAGTTCGCCTATTAAACCTTTATTTTTCAGTTCACTGCTTGTCTTCGTGTTACCTCCGTTCGTGACAATATCCAGATTAAACCAGTAAAATATGTTCTAGACATTATAACATCCTATGTAACACATATTTTCAACTTGTGCATATCGACAGGAATATTTCCTGTGCGTATGCAAGTAGCCAAGGTTTCCGTTCTGTACAAGAAGGGAGATAGGAATGACATTTTTAACTATAGCCTGTGTCAATACTGCCAGTCTTTTCAAAGGGACTTGAAAAAGTTATTCACAGCCGCTTGTCTAACTTTTTGACAAACATAAGCTAATTACAAGATCCCAGTTTGGATTTAGAAAGCATAAATCAACTGAACTTGCCTTACTTGAACATAGAAAATTTATTTTAAGAAATCTCGAGAAACGAAAACTAGTATTTGGTATTTACATAGATTTTACTAAAGCTTTTTTATTTTCTAAACCATAAACTTTTATTGAAAAAGCTGGAATATTATGGAATTCGCGGACAAGCTTTAACTCTTCTTCAATCCTATCTTGGAAACCGCAAACAATACGTTTGTTGTAATAATTTCATTTCCCCAATCAAATCGGTAACATCGGGCGTACCTCAGGGCAATATTCTAGGACCTTTTCTTTTTAATGTTTATGTCAATGATATTGTGAACATTGACCAGACAACTAAATTTGTTATATATGTTGACGATGCGACGCTTCTTTTTAGTGCTGATAAGGCACATCAACTTATATCTATGGGCAACACAGTACTAGATAAATTAGGAGAGTGGACCGATAAAAACTATTGAAAAATAAATACCAATAAAACAAAAGCTATGATATTTAGGCCGAAAAATAAAGTTATTTCTTCATTAGAACACATTTATATAAACTCGGTAAATATTGAATTGGTTGAGATGAGTCGTTAAAAACGCTTGACGTTGTGTTTTCACAAAACATGTCATGGGACCATGATATTGAGTATTTAAAAAATAAATTAGCAAAGGTTGTAGGCCTGGTATATCGGAATCGATATATATTTCCGAGGTCAGTTAAATTATTACTGTATAAACCTTTATTTTTTGCTCATTTAAATTACTGCCACCTAGTTTCAGGTACCACCACTGCAATAAATCTTAAGATTATACATTTACTTCAAAAAGAATGTTACGTACAATTGCCAATGTGCCGTTCTGCTCGCATACAGAAAACCTGTTCAGAATGTATAATATATTAAGTATCCACAACATGTATAATTATAGACTTTCTACAAAGTATAAACATGAATTGTGCAGTAACCGTACTTACCTAATTTAACTGTCTGGTTTAAACCAACGCGTTCCCAATTATCAATTGCGAAAACCTGAATACTGGAGTGTATTTGCTTGCCGATTAAACCTAGGAAAAGAAATGTTATGCTATAGATTGTCTAAACTGCTTAATTGTTTTATTCATGGTGGCGTTCACGTAACACTATGAGCATGAAATAATTGCGTGCGTTGATGTGCCATTTTGTTGTAGACGAATAATGTTTTTGGTGTGCGTATGTTTTTTACTCTCTCTCGCCTTGTCACTGCTGCAGAATGCAATTTGGGGGCCGAGAGCTCGTCAAGCCGTTTCGTGCGGCTTTTTTTCTCGGCCTCGACCATTGTAAATAGAAAATAAATATATTATTATTATTATTATTATTATATTCTGAAAAAAAAAAAAATCGAGATTGCACCAGGCCGACGAGGCGCGCTGACGTAGAGATATCTTGTTTCCTCCTCTCTTCGCTTCGCTCCCTCAAGGCGGCGAGGCGGAGAAGACGCGAGGCCAATCCTTCTCCTTCTCGGAAAAACATGATATAAACATTTCTGTCGAATGCGCCTCCTTTTTTTTGAAAAATATGGTCATCCGTTCGAGATTTCGCTGTATGAGTGATGTTCGGAAATTTTTAGCATCCCGTTGCACGCTTTTGCCGCGTGTTTTGTGGAATCCAGATTTCGATTCACAATTCCTTTAATACAGTTAAGATTCTAGTATAAACGCGGTAAAGGCAATCAGATAACAGTAGTATAAATAAACACGTAAGCACAAACAACCGACTTTCAATCATCACACAAACTTGTTATTCGCGTTCCTTGTAAAAACAGATTACCATGCATATTTACAAATATGGCCGCAAATGAACACGGATAACAACAGAAAAATAAAAGTCCGTTTTATCACGACATTTTAAGAAAGAAAAACGACACCAGCAATTTATTCGCGTCCTACATGACCAAGAAAGCCTGTAAAAAAGTTTATTCTCACCTGTCCATCGTATCTGTACGTCACGAAAACATTTTAGTGCGAACTCCAATAAGTCTCTCCCTCTGTCGAGAAATAGGTCCAGTGAAGGCACGTATCCAGGGGGGGGGGGGGGGGGGGGGGCGTGGGGCCCGGCCCCCCCCCCCGAAATCTTCAGTTTTGCTGGGACCTCCTCTCCCCCTCCCCCTCATACAGCATTTTGTCATGGGCTGGCCCCCCCGAAACAAAATCCTGGCTACGTGCTTGGTCCAGTGTCATCGTTGACTAGTTGCCACACATGTTACGCAAACCGTAGCAGGACTTGTTCTGCGAATCCACGTAAATGCCGTAGTATCAAGCGAACACGACACTGCGGTAACGACAGAAATACAAGGGGAAGAAAAACAAGTCTAAACAGAACCACACACGAGGGCAGCGGCGACGAAAGGCTTTACTTTGTCGACCCATCTCTTGCTCGTGTGAGCTCCTTGTGGCGATGACAGATTTTTTTTTCTAATTTCCTTCCCTTCTGAAATGTCTCAGCGTTCCTTTTCAGAAAGTCAACAGCTCACACACAACGTAAATCTACCAGAATCGGAGCCCGTATGAGGGAAGAAAATGTCGCACCGGGCCGGTTCATTCGAAAAGTGTGGGGTGCTGCGGGACTGCACGTAGTCCCACGGTTACGGGGATAATCATAAATGTAAATTTGGTATTTTCAACCTTGGTAACGTGTTGTATATTACGTTTATATTATAAACATAATAAATTATACAAGACCGCGCTTTTAAAGCTTATATTAATGTCAGATAAATGCGCACGAACACCACCACGCCGATCGACAAGAAATAGTTTTTTCACGTTGATACCAAATATTTTCTCACGTAGTTGCGCCATGGCCTTCCTTCCTCCGACATTGTGACGTAACCACCCGAAGCGCTACGGCCTTCTCTTCTATGAGGTGTTGGGCGCGGGCGCGGGAACGCCCGCTCAGAGCGCCTACGTAGCGGGTGCGACTGTCCCTAACACGTGACCTGAGAGAGACCGCGGGGAACAGAGCGGGAGTTCCCCAGCAACCCCCCCCCCTCTTTTCCTCCTCCTCCAGTCACGAATGTGCACGCCCGCTGGCTGGGAGCGGACCCTACTGGAACCAAGAGGAATAGATCGGATCCACTGATCACCGTGCGGTTCCAGTGCGTTGCGTCTCACTGGATCCGACAGGTTACACCCAGAGCTGCGCGGATCTGAACTTTCCACAAGTTTGGAACCGCGCGGCTTTGCGCGGATTCGAACTGGAACCGCTCCGATCTGAAATTTTCTTACGGGACGCCAGAAAAACTATAGCCACAAAATCATGATTATTTCGGACTCCCATCTAATGCGATCAGCGTGCCATACTGACCATATTGCTGCAGGTATCGATTACTTAGATGTCTACGTATGTTCAACTTCTCCATCAAGGTCATTCCATGCGAAAAGAGACGCGGCAATTTTTTATGTTTGGGATATATGTACGAAAAAATAATTTTGATAAAGACGCCTCTGAAATCTCATGAAATTGTTTTTAATATATTTGATTTTTGCTGATATCATGCTTTAACTTCTTGAATTTGCATAAAACCCATGTAGTTAAAGGCAACTGCGGCCGAAGTTTAAAAGGAAACAAATGACTGGTATCGCTTTAGTGACACAAAATACGACCCCAGTTAAAATATTACGTAAAGGGGACGCCGCATTCCCAACAAATGCCGATAATAAAAATGCGAACCGCTGCGAGCAGCCGCTCCTTAGTTGGCCACCAGAGGGTCACCGATCGCTAAAGCAACCTTGGTTCGTGACGTCACGGTCGTTCTCTTTTATTTCCCTGGTCCGGACGGGCTTGCCTATTGCGCGGTCGAGCGGGGAAAATGTGCATCTTTGAGACACTACCGACGCTTTTTCGGCTGGTGCTTGGCGTGTTTAGCCGTTGCTTTTATCTGTAGCCCGTGTAACTTCGGTATAGCATTTTGTTTATTTGCTTGTGAGGACACCAAGGCTCGTTTCAGCGAGCAACTCGGTGCGAACTCGCGCGCATTGTGGCGTCAGGCAGAAGCACTCTTCTTGCGAAGTTCGTCAGCACGTGGCAGTGGGTCATGTGCATATGGGTTAAGGCTCCAGCTATCGTCGTCTTCAATGTGTTCACTAAACAACGTGTCTGCTTTAAAAAAAGAAGCCCGCTCAGTTTGGAAATTGGCACACGACCTTGATGCGGGGATTCAAAATCAAATGCTTTAGTATTTATTCCATATAGAGAAAGGAGGCAGAAATAAAAAAGGCAACATTTGTGGGTTGTCGATATCCGTCCTGCATTAAATTACTGAAAAGGATAATTCCAGCCGAACCATAGTGAAAACGTAAGGTAAAACATGTAGTCAACATAGCAATGAACTTCGCATAAGTGACATGTCCTACAAAGAAGGTAAACACGATAAAAGTATCCAGATCAATAAAGCAGTCATTGTCAAATCCAGTGTTGAACATGGAGCATTCACGCTCTGTTGAATGAGGAATGGTGGGCATGTAGACTACAACCACTAACTACCTCCAATCAAAGGTTTTTGTGGGTTTTTTGTGACTTTTGAGTCCGGCAAGCCTTTCTTTGATATTTTCGACAATTGGATCCACAACCTAGACGAACTCATGTCGTAAATTACAATATCGTAACTTACAAACTCGCTTTTTACGTGTCGCCCGAGGAAAAAAAAATGAATAAACAAACGTATACAGCCCAGCACACGCCTGTTCGGACGCCGCGGCCCGCGCCGGAGAGCCCCAAAGCTTCGTGTGTGAAACTGACCCCCAGTGCGAAAGCGAGAAGCTTAGGTACGAGTACGGACAAGCGCGCGCAGGGCGACGGCCGCCAGGTACAAAGTTAAAGGGAAACTCCGGCCAAAACTCAAAATGAAATAAATTACTGGTATCGCTGTAGTGACACAAAATACGACCCCAACCAAAATAATACGTCCGGGGGACGCCGCATTCTTAATTAATGCCGATAATAAAAATGCGACCCGCCGCGAGCCGCTGCTCTTTAGCAGGCGGCCAGCGGGTTGCCGATCACTAAAGGAACGTTGGGCCGTGGCATCAGTATCGTTCCCTTTTTTTTCCTCCAGTCCGGGTGTTGCGCGGAGTGCGCGTCTTTGAGCCGCTACCACCGCTACTTCGACTTGTGATTGGCGTGTTTAGCCTTTGGTTTTATCTGTAGCCCGTGTAGCTTCGGTATAGCCTTTTGTTTCTTTGCTTGTGAGGACTCCAAGACTCGTTTCAGCGAGCAAATTGGTGCGCCCAAGACGGCCCAGCTGTTCCTCGAAAGATGCCTAGTACAAGTTGTAGCGCTGTGGGCTGCTCAAAGAACCCGCTGTGTAACCCAGAGGTGCTGTTTCAGAAGTTTCCAACAGACCGGAAATCGGAGAAGGTGTGGGTGAACGCTGTTCGACGAGTGGACTTTGGACTTTGGCTTTTACGCGCCCGTGGAAAAAAGAACGAAAAAACAGACGTGTACAGCCCAGCAGACGTGTGTTCGGGTGCCGCGGCCCACGCCGAAGAGCCTCAAAGCTTCGTGTCCGGGACTGACCCACAGCGCGAACGCGGGAGGGCCTCCAGTATTGTACGTCACTGGCAGCGTGGCGTAGAGCAACTCCACTCCATCCAAGGAGCACCAATGACAATCTAGGCCTAGCGACGAGTACGGAAGACCGCACGCAAGGCCAGAGCCGCCGAGTACGGCACCGAACGAGTCCACGGGTTTTCCAGTCGCTAGCTTTTGGGTATACGCACTAACCCTTGCTACATATGCTGGATAACTACCGCGTATACAGAATTAAAACAAAATCAGCTTACCTCCCATCTTTAGACGGCTAGTGAAACAGAGGTAGGTTCCACTCGGCCTGCGTACTGGTTGAACGAGAACGATCCTGACGTCACGTTCACATAGCGGCTGATTTCCAGTGTTGTCGGCGCCTCGAGCGGCTAGTTTCGGTTTTGTTGGCCGCGCTCCATACAAAACTTTGAGGCGTCGATATCTTTAAAACTACGCAGAATAACGAGAACAAAATTAGACCTTGCAATTCAGGGACGCTGACTGCGCTAAAAACAGTCATAATCCCAAAATCGAAAGTATGGACAGGAGTTGCCCTTTAGTCAACGCCTGCCGCGCGTGCGTTCCACTGCTCATACAAACAGCAACAAACAATCAGGGTATTTTGCCGCAGAAGGTTACTTCCACCGTTTTAGCAATATAAACGACTGCGGTATTGATTTTGGCGTACGCCATAACCACCATCGTAGTCGAAGCGGAGGGATAGTGAGATCGGCGTCCTGCACAGGCACCGAGCGAGTTCACTTGCCTGCCAGTCGCTAGCTTTTTGGTATACGCACAAACCAACGTTATTAGATTAGCTCAGTTACAGAACTGCTCATAGACCCTGCATGGACGAACAGCACCCCTCCCCCTCACTCACCACGACTCGCCTAGCGTCGCTCGACGCGCCGCCGGACCGCTATTTTGGTAACTGCAGTGTATTTTATGGGAATCGGGACACGTACGTTTCAAAGCATGGCGTCTAGACGGCGCTTCAGCTCTGCTCTTTGGAACGCACAGTTATGAAACGAAAATCTAGATGGTGCTTCGAACGGCGGCAGGCGGATTGAAGTGAGTGAGGGGGGAGGGGGGGGGAGTACCCTCTCCCGCGGGAGTTCTACAACTGAGGTAATCTAGTATCGTTGGCACGAACTATTGCTACTTATGCTGGATATCTACCACGTATACAGAATTAAAACAAAATCAGCTTACCTTTTATCTTTAAACGGCTAGCGCAACAGAGCTAGGTGCCGCTTAGACCGCGTACTCGTTGAACGAGAACGACGATGACGTGAAGTTCGCCTAGCGGCTTCACGTCATCGTCTCCTTTTTGTCTGCTGAGTACTTTTCGTCGCCGGTCAGCGCGTGTGCTTCCCGGGGCACGGTGACCTTTACGCTCCGTACCCATGGGATGCAACGGCGTGCTGATGGACACGCAGCGCCATGGGGTGAGCGGTCTTGGAAACTGACGAGCGCACGGCCGATGGGAGCCTCGTCGACGCGCGCCAGCCAATGGAACCGAAGGAAACCATCTGCCGTTTTCGCGCTTCAAACTGATGACGTCAGCTCGCTCCATGAGACAATTAATGCTTTCGCATTCATAAGCTTCCACCACGCAGACCACGTCGATCATCACCTCCGACGCCGTGTTTTTTAGCAGACAGGCGGTTATGCGCAGGCACGGTTTGATCTTTCTCTTGCTTCGTTTACCACAGGTAAACGGTGCATAGCTCCGAGCATCATACAATATTGCAGTTTTCGTCACACCGCTAATTATTCATCAAAATGTGGATCAAAATATTCTTGAACAAAACGTTTAGGAAACATTCGCCGGCAATTTATTGTTTAGGATACCGGTGCTGGTGAGGTAGGCTCTGATCCAATAGGCGATTGGGATTTGGTTGACGTGCCCTGGCACCGGAGATGCATCACAGTGAAAAGGCAGAGAGCTTTTGAAGGAAAGAAGGTATAAAACACTCCGCCTTTCTTTTAGAAGTTCTATAGCGAAAATTTTTTTGGCTCTCTAGTTTTGTGTTTTGGTTTTCTTTTCACACATTTTACGACGTGCTGTGGACGAAATTCGATTTCAAAATCGTTTAATGGTCTCTTTAAACGGAAACGAAGTGTAGACCTTTTCACCCTCCGTCGCATGGCCGCTGCCATCTTGCGATCACGCATGACGCGGCCGCCATTGGATGGCTTCAACTCGTCACTCCTCTCTCCATTCCGCGCCTTGTCGAAGGCGTGTCCGTTTTTTGTGTTCGTCGCGTTTAACCGCCATTTTTTGTGTTCGCTTTGTGGAGTGTCGTATGATACTTATTTTTACTACCTAACTGCATGCCATCATTGTGTGCCGAACTTCTGCACTTTAGTTTTTAAGAGTTTATGGGCATTTGCACCGTCCTCGTGCCGGATACATGTGAGGAAAGGAAGCAGACTCAGCACTGACGCACATTGAGTATGTGGATGTTTCTAAGAAAAACGAGGGTTGAGAGGCCAATTATTTATGACAGCGAGAATTTGCTTAACTGATAGTTGCTAAGTGTTAGTGGCGCAGTAAGAATCGCAATGTATACTTATAATGACGCGTTTATGATCTTGAAGAAGACAAGTATTGTACTGCAAGTAGTCACCATGTATATTTCTTAAAAGCATTGTGCTCTACCTTCATAATACATCCAAATCTTTTGCTTTTGATTATATAGGAGGAATCATATTTGCGGTATAAACATATTCGCTTGATCCGTTTTTCTTAATAGTAATTTAAAGAGGATATATAGATTGTGCTCGGTCTCATGTCTGCAGTCATTCAATTTCCGTAAGATATCCGATTCAAATAATTTATTTAAACACAAATGGCCGGGCTCTGCGGGAGAAAAACGTGTGAAAGACAACTTGTGATTGCCTGCAAAAAAGTACCCGAGGCACGCAATATGTGACGCCTAGAAAAAGCCTTCTGCGTGAAAATCACTCAAGTGCAGCGTTGTCGATGCCGGATTTCCTATCGACGCCGCCTGAAGTAAAAATCGTATTTGTTTAAACAAATAAATATCTGTCAACCCAAGTCCATGGCGTGGTGCCTGGCATTTGACTTGAACCAAGCTTGCTAGAGGCCAATTCTCTTGTGCCATTTAATTTTATTTCGCAAATTATACGAAAGACAGACGTCAGACTTCAATTGACGGGTTTGCCCCTTATCTTATATTCTCAAATCCAGTGATGTAATTGCTGCGCCAATTTCGCCAAACTGCACCAAGGGGCTGACCCTGCTACATCCTGCTACATTTTACCAAAATATGGGTAATCTGCGCCAAGCCTGCTCTAAAAAAAAAAAAACAATTTCGGTCGCCTTTCAAAACCGAAACTAAACTGAGTATCGTAATAGACCTTATGCGAAATTGCTTTGTGGTCTGACAACACTGAGAGCGTCGCCATTTTAATGTTGGCAAGCGTTGTCGGTACCGAAGCACGGTGGAGGCATCGGAGACAGCCGTACGGGCAATGTGCGATGGCGCAGCAAATGTTTTCCGCCTTCTGACCATATTATGTGGACGAACAGTTTAAACAACCTACCGCAACCGTCTGACAAAACTCTCGGAGGCCTGTGCACGCTGGTGACAACCTCGTCGAAGCAGCGGACCAAGTCCTACGCCTTCGCTGTAGAAGCTTGTTGTCGCCAGCGTGTGCAGAGGCCTCCGAAAGGACTAGGCCGTCATGCCTTTCATCTTTGAGAACACTTTTAATTATTTTTTCGATGCGAATACGCTTGAAGTCGTACTGTTTAGCGGTATACTGCTCCACGCAAATACATGACCCCAAATCAGCTTTTTTTTTTTAGTTCTTACTGGCGGAGGGTTTTTTGGTGGAACACTGTGTGTTCTAAAAGAAACTGTGCCCTGTGCAATATTTTTCAAGCGTTGCAAAGGGCTAAATTTGGTTTGTGATAGCATTGACCTCAAGCACAGTTGACGGATGTTGCGCTATTAATGAAGATTTGTACAAACCTGACATAATAACTGCAGTGACTTTCTCAAAACTACCCCTGAGCTTCTTTGCACAAAACAAAATTTCTACCTCGGCTGCGACAAAAAGAAAAAAAGAAAGAAAAGGTGGTTGTAAAATGAAGTTGGCACCGCCCGTGTTGCTTCATTTGACGTCTGCAACGTAAATTTTTGCCACCGCTGACATCGAAGTTTTAGCCACTGCGATGAAAATAACCATACCACTGTTACAATACGCATATTCAATTATGGTTGGTGGAGGAGATTATTAAAACTGCCATCTTTTTGCCTCGCTTAACAGCCTTGGCCTCGTCCGCACGCATTGACCTGCTTGCACATGAAGAAAAAGGCAGGCCGACACTGCAGCGCACATAAACGAAAAAGAAGGGCATAAACAAATTTGGTACAACTTCGTCAAAAGATTAGGGCCCAGTTCAATAATTGTAAATGGATTCACGCCACGCGATGACGTCCACATGTTTCTTCGCGTTGTCACCAATTGTTCTTGTCATTAGCTGCGTCTCAAGTAACAAATAAAATAAGGAAAAAAGGTGAACCCTGTTAACGTTTGCGTTCACGACACGCACGAATCAAAGTTTCATTGCTGCATCCGCTGCGGAACGCAGCAATCGTTCGCATCGCATCTCTCGCACGAAGCGCAGTCGCTTGTTTACATGGGGTCTTTGCCGGTCGGGTCTTTGGTTTCGTTTTCTCGCCACTAACAAGATGGCGGACGTAGTTCTCGGCGCGCTACTAGATGGCGCTCTAAATTGCAACTTCGATAGGCTTGCAGTTGCAACAATTATCCATCCGGTTTTGCATGGTTTTCCCGCTGGCACGCGTTTCGCGCTCTCGTCATCTCGTAGGTCTCGTTTCGCGCCTTTTTTTTAAATATTGTCAACGATAGACACGGCTGTGTACGAACGCTCCCGCCATTCCATCGTGCTGTGAAACGAAACCACGTTTTTGCGCGGCGGGAGTTACTTCATGAGCTGAAGCACTCGCTCCTGAAAGCAACGGCCAAGGGAAAACTATATTTGGTCCCTGTCTTCCAGTCACCGTGGTCGCGTGACGTCGGGTGTTTCCGTCCATATGTCGCTGGAGATATGGCGTTTTCAAAAATGAAACTAAGTACCGCCGGATGTTTATCAACATTTTTGTTCTTGTTTATACTATACGTTACTACAAGAGTACCTCTTTAACTAAAAGACTGCTTTGTCGAAGTATTGAATATCTAGGTTTCTCTCGGTGGACTTTTTTTCGAGAGGGACACCGGTACGTGAAAAATCTGCCGCGAAAGAAAGTTGGTGAAGTGAGCTAAAGCAAATAAGGCAATGCCTGCACGCTGAACCCGCAAAACGCGCTTGTTTGTCTCGAATTCACTCGTTGCACAAAGCTCTCCAAAACCTTTTGACCCTGGCTCGCGATGTCTTCCATCTATGCGCTCGGGTTCCACTTTTATTTTTGTGCGTTTAGCTTGCACTTTTTTTGCCGGCTTGGCAAGCACGCGCCGCTGGACTGTTTTTTGTCGTATGTTCGACAGTTACATTTTGCATACAATTTTTTAAATCAATTGGCGACGGAGTGGAGTGGCATGGTTTCGGTTTCGATCAAACGGCCGTTGTCTCCGCTTGTGTGACGAAGCACGCGCAACTGCAAGCCTATCGAAGTTGCCCTCACCTGCCTGCGAACATGATTGCACGACTAAGGCACCAGCCGGGACGCTTGCAATCCACTGTTTTACGCTTGCTTAATTTTGACGAAAACCTGGCACGTCGGAAACAAGTAAAACGGTGGCAGCCGGCTTTACGGAATTGCTCGGCAATGCCTACACCACTGTACACTTGTGGGTTGTCTCAGCAGTAAAAACAGAAGCTGCGTTTGCCGTCACAAAACGTCACATCAGAACACGACACAACACATAGTGTCATTTGTTTGTACAGCACTTAAAACGAATATTTTATTTTTCTAAGAATATCTGCTCAAAAAGCCACTTTTGCTGCTCCAAAAGACTGTTTTGGCTGCTCCGAAAGGTCCTCCAAAATGGCTTAGGCCATTCACATCACTGCAAATCGCTGTAAGGAAATGTCCGTATAACAAACAGTTGCCTAAGGTCAACATTGTAGAACGCTACTTGTGAATACTTTAGCAGGGTTGATAGTTGATACAATTTCTTACTGGGCCTAGGATGGACAATTAAAACATATCTCGAGTACTTAATTTCTTTAAAGAATCCGATAAAGACAATATCGTTTCTCTTTTTTGTTTCGTGTTTTATTTTTTTATTTTATGCGTCATTGTTAACCGGGGTTTCCCGGTCGGCAATTTTCACAAACCTTCGGTGTTTTCAAAGACCGAACAGTGACTACAGAACTTGCGAGTTCATCTGTTCTCTGCAATTCAGCATATTGCTAGTCAGGTCGTCGACCTGCTTTTTCATTGTGCCTCTATGCCAGGGGTGGCCAGGCTGACCCGACCTGAGAGCCGCAAACGGAACCACGAAACTTCCAAGAGCCGCGGGGGGGGGGGGGGGGGCAACTTTTGTTTATAGCAATTAACGAAACTTTAACTACTTTCAATCTATCCGAGTCAAGGGCAGTCCAACTGTACAGTGTGCTCAACTGTTAAACATAACGCAGGAGCGGTGGCCAGAGAGACTGCATGCGTCACCTGCCGGCTCACTCTGGCAGCTTATGCCGCTGTTGTTTTCTGGAGTTACACTCCCAGCTCTGAAACAATCCCCGATGCGTGACTCGGCGAAAAAAGAAAAAAAAGGTAGCTCTTGGATTTTGTTTATTGTTGTTTAAAGAAGGTGGCCTTTATCAGAGAAACTGCAAGGTCACCGAGATGTCGTTGTGAGACTAAAATAAAAACAACAAAACAAATAAGTAAAAATTTAAAGCCTGGGTGATAAGGAAAGAAACGAGGAGGCCATGCGATAATTGTATCGGGGATTGGCGACAATCGCAAGAAGAGCCACCTTATTCTCGGCCGCATCATTGATTTAATCGCTAGACAGCTCTGATATCAGTTTCGGCCACCGCTCCCCCGTTATGTTTAGCAGTTGAGCACACTGTGCGTAAGGTAGCAGTATAAAGCACAAGATAAAACGCGGGCCATTCTTTTTTTTTTTTTTTTTTTTTGGGGGGGGGGGGGTAGTGCTCGTGTGACCGGAAGAGCGGCGGGGGAGTTGAAAAGGGGGGGGGGGGGTCGGTAAGGGAGGGAGCCGCGAACCGCACTTTAAGGAGCGAAGAGCCGCATGCGGCTCGCGAGCCGCAGCTTGGCCACCCTGCTTTATGCAATAGCTTCTTCATTATTTATTTTAATGGAAGCCACCTTATGGCCTCGTAGGGTGCCTCCGTCTGCCGGCCGCTCCGCTGAGAGGGTGGAGACACCGCTCTTGCCGGCGCCATATTGTGGCTATCCTCCGGCTTGGCGGCACTCAACGCTGTGTGTCCGCTGAGCAATTTTACGTGGAAAAATGAGCCGCGACTTGTTAAAATTATGCACATTGTGCCCTGAATGTTTGCCCTGCATTATCACACTTTCATTCACGCTCTTTCAGCAAAAGAAAGTTAAGTTATAAGCACACAGCTCGTGCGTGAGGGATCTGAAATGCAAATCGATTGCCTTCTCATTCGTCAGTAGTTTGTTTCTGCGGCAGTGCCGGCATTTTGCACCACGGGTTCTAACGGTGACTTCACTCCTTCTTGACACTCAAATTCATCAGAGTGCCTATTTTGGTTTTATGAAGTATTTTAGATGCTTCATTTAAGTTGTAACATTGTATGTAGTATCTTTGCAGGCACTATGTGCAACATCATATAAACTTGCAAACAACATTATCAGATTAAATCAAGTGCGTAGACACAGAAGAGTCGAATCAGCACCATAACAGTTGAAACAATTTTAATTTATAAAATAACAGAAATTTGTAAATAGTGCACTCCAATGCTCACCTAGCACAAAAAGCTTTTTCGCAAAAATAGTTTCATCTCTATAGCAGGTTGGCACCGGCATCAGTCTTGCTACCATAAGACTCACTTTTCGCTTCCGGAGCGATTATCCACCGCATATAAATGCGAAGCCGCATTGATACAAAGCGGTTCAACAGTTTTTCGATGACATCTGGATATTCACTACATTGCACTTGTGGTAAAGTGACATTCTTGGAGATAATTTATTTTTCGTTTCTTCATCGGTGTTTTCAGATGGCTGCACATCTTCATATTCAGGAAAAAATCTTAAAGGTGCTTCCACACTGGAAACCGATGTTAGTACAAGTTACTCGCATAAATTGAATTATTCCAATTTTTCACATACTCTTTAGTTGAGATAGTCGATGTTCTTCTCCAGGTTGTTCCGACCCAAGCTGTTTCGTGCAGACTGAACAATGTTCCACAGCTTGAACAATTGGATCTAATAAAAAGCCTGATAAGTAAACTAATACATCTCTCTCGATGGAAGACAGTGGCTGCAAGGCGACAATGTCATTATTGCCCTCTTCGCTGCCCTTTGGTGCGCTCAGACAGTGGAACACGGCATCACGGCATGTCCTGCTGAACACAGCCCTCGGACTTTCACTCCCAATGCCCACGCCCTTTGTCATAATGTCAAAAAACGTTTAATAAAAAACAAAACAGCGCTGTTACCGTCCATTGATAAATGAAACGTAACTCAAGAGTAACGTGCGTTACATTTTCTAGGTAACGGTAACGCATTACTGTTATTGTCAGGTAATATAGGTCGGTTACCCTATTGAAAAATCCGACAAAAACTTCCAGTGACATTCGGTGGAAACGGGTTACTTTCCACTCATTTTCACCAGAAACCAGCGTAGTTTACCAGTTTTTTGGCGGAAATATTACCGGCCGCCACTTTCAGTTACGAGATTCCGGTGTACGTTTTACCGGAGTCACTCTCGGTTAAAATCCGGCAAAAACTTCCCGTGACATTCAGTGGAACGGGTTAATTTCCACTCATTTTCACCAGAAACCAGCGTCGTTTACCAGTCTGTGGTGGAAATATTACTGGAAAATACTTTCGCTGAAAGTTTTGCCAGAACCATTTTCGATTACCCGTCGCTGGAATCCTACCGGAAGCCACTCTCGTTTGCCAGACACCGAACTTCACTGCAGTAGCCGACGAAAGGGGAACGGCTAAAGGCAAGGAAGCCAAGACGAGCAGGGGGACTAGCTGAGTTTGTAATGGTGGCCGCCAATGCAGTAGCATTCTCGTGAGTGCGTGTTTGAGCTCGAGACGACGTTGCAATCCTGCAAGAAGTGCGTGCAGCGAACAGTTTTGACGATCCAAAAGGTGAGCAGCGATCACCGGCAACTTGCTATTTGCGACAGGCAAAAGTCGGGGCCAGGACAGGTACGAGACCACTCGGGCGGCATTCTCGTGAGTGCGAGTTTTAGCTCGGGACGACATTGCAACCCTCAAGAAGTGCGTGCAGCGAACTGTTTTGTCGATCCAAAAACGTGGGCACTTTCACCCGTTTTCATTCGAAACCAGTTTACCTGCAGTATGTGCGAGATTATTTGCCGGCAAACAGATTTCGCTGTAATTTCATCGGCATCGGGTTTCCAAATTTCGCTGGAATGTCACCGCCAGCCACTTTCGATTCCCAGACGACCCGGTTTTAATCTTACCGAAACGGGTGACTCGCTTCCCTGTTTACCGAACTTCACTCAAAGCCGACACGAGGGGAGGAGGAAGCCGAGGCGAGCCGGGGACTGGGCGTCCTTGGTGCCTCGCTCCAAGGACGAGTCCCCACGCACCCTCTCTCCCTCGCATTGGGTCGTGGGGAAAATGCGAGAAGGTCGTTTTGCTGACTTTTTCTTATTTTTTTTTTAAGAAAACCGGCTTCTTTGTCCGTCAACGAGCAACGGCCGGCCAGGAACGAACGCTCAGTCTCGGATTCTCGTTCCATGTGTGCGACCTGTATCTTCCAGAGCAGCTGGGTGTGCAGATGAAAAGAAAATATCTTTCAGTGACCTGTTTCTTACGCCTCTTTGTCCGTCCGGCTTCAGAAGCATCCAGCGAGCGAAAAAGACTGTGCCCAAGATTTCTCAACGTCGGCGGATGTTCGTTTCGCGCGTTCGTGGTTTTCGCTAAGCGTGCTACTGACGCCGGGTGCACCCGCGGCGGCGGCATCAGGGACGACATCGTGATTGTGCCTGGGATTTCTCAACGGCGGCGGATGTTCGTTCTGCGCGGTCGTGGTTTTCGCTAAGCGTGCTACTGACGCTATGGTGCACCCGCGGCGGCGGCATCAGTGACGACATCGTGAATGTGCCCGGGATTTCTCAACGGCGGCGGATGTTCGTTTCGCGCGTTCGTGGTTTTTGCTAAGCGTACTACTGACACCTGCTGCACCCGCGGCGACGACATCAGGGACGACATCGTGATCTGTGCCCGTGATTTCTCAACGGCGGCGGATGTTCGTTTCACGCGTTCGTGGTTTTCGCTAAACGTGCTACTGAGATCATACGTGTGTGTGTCCGTGTGGTGCACCTGCGCGGTTTTATTACCGTACGTCTAGGAATTTACCCAGCGGCATTGTAAGTACCTTGAAAGATATCTTTTGCGACAAAGAACTCGTTTGTTCCTATTTGGTTCGATTGCTTTTGTCTACAGCTGTGCAAATTGTTTCACTGGTATCGACCCGGTTAAATAGATACATAGAACCTTCAGGTCTCTGTGGACTAACCACTTTTATTGTTACCGAATCGTCGTAAACATGCACCAACCACGGTTCACAGGCTTCCGAAAAAAGAAAGAAAAACACTATGAATTCCGGCCAATCTTCAACAGCTTGCCAGAGTCTTTGCTGAACATATCATCCTTTCGTGCGGTAAAACGGAATGTAAGAGAATGGTGCCTCACGCTCGCGCAATAATGATTATATCATTACTTAGTGCGTATTCGTTGCCCACATTCCTACGTTATTGTTGTTTGTTTGTTTTGTTTCTCTAGTGTTCACTGTGTCACGGTATTTTATTGGCTGCCTGGTCTCACATACAAGCATCTTTGCTTTCGTGGGCCAGCACGCACACATGTATTTTTCGAAGATAATAAAGATATTATTATATGGTAATCTTCTGGTAAATTGTGGCTTTACTGGAAGCGAAAAGAGTCCCATAATCCAGTAAAATAGATTTTTACTGGAAATAAACTTCCGGTAGAAATCCGGTGACATTCGGGTAAAAAGCCGGTAACATTCCTGTAAGCCAACCGGTGACATTCCAGTAAAAAATCCGGCGACATTCCGGTAATCTACGGCTTTACTGGAAGTGAAAACAGTCCCATAATCCAGTAAAATAGACTTTTACTGGAAATGACATTCCGGTAAAAAATATTTTTCAATAGGGTACACGTTCCTTAATTTTGCAAGTAACGGTAACGTATTTGTAATGTATCGTTGTGTGGCTCCTAGCGCCACCTATATTGTCGCATTTATCCAATTATAAGGCCAGCCCCATAAGAGCAGCCATGTGGGCACGCCAGACGCTCACTAACAAAGCAGAGCTCCAGAGGTTCTTGAGAATGGTAACCTACTTGACAAAGTTCATTCAAAACTTCTCCGCAACCACAGCACCTCTAAGTAAACTCCTCAAGGCAGATATAACATGGCACTGGAAAAACCAGCACACGGAAACTTTCAACTTGATCAAGACCAAACTGGGAGTTGCACCTGTGCTTTGCTACGTTGATCAAGCAGAGCCAATCACAATTTCAACTGATGCCAGTTCCTACAGCATGAGGTCGGTTTTGCTACAAGAGGGCAGACCGATAGCCTATGCGTCAGCAGCCCTAACTTCAGCTCAACAGTGTTACGCCCAAATCGAAAAAGAACTCTCGGCTGTTGTGTTCGCATGTGAGCGATTTCACTAGTACACATTTGGCCGATCTGTGACGGTTGAAACAGACCACAAACCACTAGTGGGATTGCACAGCAAGGACCTGACCAAAATGTCTCCAAGACTACAGAGGCTCATGCTTCGGCTCCAGTGTTACTGCACCAAACTCATCCATGTTCCTGGAACGCAACTCGCAGTTGCCGACGCATTGTCGAGGTAACCAAGCCCATCATCCACGATGGAAACTGCAGACAATGACCCAGTTATTTCGGTGTCAAGCCTTGTCAAAGGAACGCCAACAAAGCTCAAGCAGATCTAACAAGCGACAAATCATGATCCAGTTCTTCAGCAACTAAGCAAATACATCAAAGAAGGATGGCCAGCAAGGATCTCTGACGTCAACCCAGCAGCTAGACCATACTTTCACATCAGAAGTGAATTGTGCTCCACTGACGGCTTTGTGTGCTACGGGCAGCGGTGGATCGTCCCAGCCACCCCCCAGGACGAAATACTCCAAAAACTGCACCAGGCACATCGTAACATTGTTGCGTGCAAAGGAGTAGCAAGCCATAGTGTGTATTGGCCGACTGTCAGCAAAGACATCGCGACTCTCATCGCAAGCTGCGACATCTGCCAGTCCAACCGGAGGGCGAACCCCCACCAAAGACTGCTTGACCGAGATCTCCCTGTTCGCCCATAGGAAAAACTAGCAATGAACTTTTGTCATTGTCAAGGGATCACCTACATCCTCATTGTGGACTAGTTCTCAAAGTTTGTGGAAGTAAAATAGGTGGAGACGACGACGGCAAGAGCGCTCATTTCGATTCTAAAGGACGTCTTTGCGCGGTTTGGAATCCCTAACGTGCTCATCTCTGACCAGGGACTTCCTTTTGACTCAGCAGCATTCAGAGCATTCATGCAAGAGCATTCATGCCACTGTACCCCACATCCAATGGTCAAGTGGAGCAAACAATACAGACTGTTAAATTCATGCTCACTAAGTCGCACAGCGATGGTAAGGATCTTGATCTGGTCCTCCTTAACTACGCGCTCCACCCCTAGCATCGCCCTATTGAAAAAACCAGCTTAAGCTGGTCCCAGCTTCAAGCTCGGTTATTGCTCCATCATGCCCAGTTTGGCATGCTGGTTCATCCGGTCATACTGGTCATGCTGGTTGATCTGGTCCCAGCTTCAAGCTTGGTTATTGCTCCAGCATGCCCAGTTTGGCATGATGGTTGATATGGTCATACTGGTCATGATGGTTGATCTGGTCCCAGCTTCAAGCTGAGTTATTGCCCCAGCATGCCCAGTTTAGCATGATGGTTAAGCCGGTGGACTTCCCACCAGTTTAACAAGTTTAAATTGATACACAGGATAAACAAGCCAAACTCTTCAGAAAAGCCAGCTCGGCATCCAATTTATTATTTTAGTACTTGCGGCCTGCTCAGATGAGCTCAGATGCTACACGTCCTCGGCGCTTACACAGTACTAACCGACGCAGACAGTGGTTCTCGGTGCAAAACAAACAATGCTATTACAAATAGATTGCTTATCTCTCAACACGAGAAATACTAGACACACGCCAAAAGCAGGCAATAACAATAAAAATACAACACGGATGAGAGAAGCGAACCTGGGTCCCGCCAGTAATGGGGGCGAAGCGGCCTCTTGCATAGTCGGGAGAAGCGAGGAAATCCGTGTAGCTTGGATGGCATTGGCGATACTCCTCGGCTCCACCGTCATTCACGAGCACACACACGTTCGAAGACACGTAGCGACGCCTCAGTCGGGGCGTCCGCCTTCTTCCCGCGCTGAACGGACTGCCGCTCGCTGTCTCCTCAAATCCCGCTTCGCTTGCACCGCCGTTCAAGTAGTCTCCAAACAACGCGCACGCAGCCGTCCCTTCGAAAATCTGCCCAAGATAGCCAAACGTGTCTCAAATTCTCCGTTCCTACCACTCTCTCTCTCTTCTCGCACACAAAGGAAGCTCGGAGCGCGCCTGAAGCGCCCGGTCGTCTTTCAAAAACGAGAGGACAAAGAACAGGACGTGGCCTCGCCCCAGCCTAAGCCGACCTTGGCGCGCGCGCTCCCAGCAATGCCAGCTCGGCTACCTCTAGCCGACCTTGGCGAGCGCGCTCCCAGCAAGACCAGCTTGACAAGGTCGGACCAGCTTGGGCCAGCTCCTGCACCAGCTCGAACCAGCTTGACAAGCTTGAACCAGCTTCAGTACTAGCTCAAACCAGCTCAAGTACCAGCATGCCCAGCTGCAGTGCGAGCTCGAACCAGCTTGAACCAGCTTGACCCGCTCGAACCAGCTTGACAAGCTTGAACCAGCTTCAGTACCACCTCGAACCAGCTCAAGTACCAGCTTGCCCAGCAGCAGTGCCACCTCGAACCAGCTTGAACCACCTTGCCCAGCTTGAACCAGCTTGATTACCACGTAGACCACCTCGAACCAGCTTAAAAACCAGCTAAACCAGCTTGGCCAGCTTGATTTTCTTGCTGGTTTTTTCAATAGGGCGAATCTGTTTCTCCAGCAGAGCTACCGATGGGCAGGAAGCTAAGAACATTCATCCCGGCCCTACCTCAAAGCTTGGAACCGGTGTTTCCTACCCAAGCTCACAAGAAGCTTCTCAAACAGAGAGAGCAGGAACAGCACAAATATGGAGACTGCCACACCCAGGCTCTCTCGGCTCTCGCTAAGGACCAGCCTGTTTGGTTGAGGCACAAGAATACCTGGCAAAAGGCAGTCGTAACACAAGTTGGACCCGAACCGAGGCGCTATACAGTGCAAACTCCTAGCGGCGTTCTGTACGTCAGGAACCGCTATCACCTACCCCCTACTCCAAAGGTTGAAGATGACTGCTGCTCAGCAGAGAACTTTTCTGACGAACCCAGAAACACAGCAACCGAAGACGATAGCACCAAACAGCAAGGTGTCCCGGATCCAAGAACTGGTCAGTCTCGACCAGGTATGACACGTTCAGTACGAACCATACGTAACCCGGCAAGATATCGAGACTGAACTTTCATAACATGTTTGTTTTCTTTTGTGCTTAAAAAAGGGGCGTGTTATGTATCGTTGTACGGCTCCTAGCGCCACCTATAATGTCGCATTTATCCAATAAAAAGGCCAGCCCCATCAGAGCAGCCATGTGGGCACGCCAGACGCTTACCAACACAAACAACGTGTCTGTGTGACATTTTCCTACGGGAAGAAAACACATCAGTATTGCCCTACTCTTTTTTCGGTAACGCATACAACACTGCTCCCACGTTTGGACCGCTGCTTCCAGCATACCCGTGACCGCAATTTAAAGTTCTCGTCGTTTATTTTTTTATGCCATTTTACATGTGTTTTCATCTGGGGGCACGGTGAGGCCAACCCATGCGTCACGAAACGTCCGACTGGTTGCACGACATGTCATAAAGACGGCCCAAGCTGATCAGCTGCCGGTCCATCCCCGAGTCCTGTGCATTCAGTTGATTTCGTGATTGGACGGTGTCTGGTCGGGTTCTGCCGTCATTTTGGCATTTCGTACAACCAGTCAAACATTTGGTCGCGCATGGGTATGGCCTGACCAGGCCTTCAGTGGTTCTCTCCTGTTTGGTGCAACGAGTGTTGTACACGTTACTCTAAAAAGTTATGAATTACAATTACAAATTTTTGGTTAAAAAGATTTCAACAAGGTTACTTCATTACTCATAAATAAGAAGTAATGGGTCGTTACTTGAAAATGTAACTGTTATTTTCCCATTACTTTCAAATTTTCAAAACACGACATTTTTCTGCCGGTTTGGAAGCAGGTCGTTTGTACTGTCCATCAATGAATTACAGTCATGGAACCCCAAAATACTGCACTTCTTAATTCACCCTTTTATTTTTTATTTTTTCTAAACCAATCTTATGTCGGAGATTAAGACCGACAATGAACCTTTTGGCGAATATGTGCTGCCCCCTAGACACGCGACTGGGTTCGAGATTAAGTGGCTAGAAAACGACGCGCGCTCAAGGCCTCTCCCACCTTTTTGACACCCAAAGCGTCAGCCACATCTTGTTCACCCATTGAGGCGCTGTGACCTAGATACGGCTCCCCCAAACTCGCCTTTGTCCCCATCGTGCATTATTTTCTGTTCCGAAGTCGACACAAAGAAACCATCTTCCCTCTCTGTTCGGCCAGAAAGAAGAAAGAGAGGGGGTACTATATTTTATACAACCCTTTACTCTAGAACCGATGTTTCTACAAAAGTCCGGTTTCAGGGCGCCGCCATCTTTCCCAGTGCGGTTCCCTTGGGCGCGGCCTTAATTCGATTACGACGCGTTAGCAAGGATTCGTAGTCGAATTATGACACTTCCAAGCGCACCCCACTGAGCGAGATGGAGGTGCCCTGGGGCCCGGACTTGCAAACGTGTATACACCCACTTATGTTTACAAACAAACTGGAGCGCCCCTGGCGGACGCCACCGGCGCCCCGCATGCGCGATACGGTGTGGGCAAAAAGCTCGCCGTCGCCCGTAAACAAACCATCAAAATGCGATGTTGTCGGCGTCGGTATGAGCCCTCCTGCCCTTTTTCGCGTTCGAATTGTTGGTTCTACGTCTTCCTGGCAATGTCTGACTACTTGAGCGGCCTCAGCGAAATTACCGAGGCTCGTTACACCGCAAAACTTCGCGTGAATAATGTGACATGTGGCGGTTCATTCCGCGTGGACGCCGCAGAATGTACGCTAAAGCCTGATTCGCATGGTGAGATTTCGCTCGCAGTTTGAGTTGCGACGTCGCTCGGGCTGCAAAAGCGTGAACCGTAGCTGATATGATCGATGTGGATACTGAAAATCGCAAGCAGAATCGGACCAAGTGAATCAGTCATAACAAGTCGGTGATGGCCACTTGTAACAATGATCAACATCTTGTATATACTGTTTACATCGAGCCTGCTTACCAACCTTCAAACTTAAGTCTTTTGAGGCCTGCACTTACTTCTTATCGCAAGTACCGGGTTAACATTTCGGCCTACGGGCCGGTGTCGTCGAAAAGAGCAGACGACACGCAGAAACGTTTGGAAGAGCAGACGACAGCTCGAACGATCAGGCGGGCGTTCGAACTTGAAGACGCACTGAACGAAGTCCGCAGGTGGTCCGTACAACTTGACGGTTTTCCGGCGTTCATGTTGGAACAAAAGAAATAAATGTGTTGACCACAAGTATCCGTGAATTCAACCCAAAGTGCTTCCCGCCCAAGCAATCGTGATCCGACGGCGTCTGGTTTTTCCTTTTCACGGCACATATCCACGTTCTCGGACAAACCGAGTTCTTGAAAACTGAACTTCAAACCTTTCTCGACTCTTTTGGTACAGTCCCAGTCGCGGTATTTGACGAGAAGGCCGGGTTTTCTTTGGTCTTTTTAAAACAACGCAGGAATACACGTCTCACATGGGGACTTCTGTCCACAGCCCTAGACCGGATGTGCGCCCGACGCGCCACCACCGCGCCGTGACGTAACAGAGATGAGTTCGTGTATACTTCGTTTCACCTTCGCATGGACTATTAGCCGCTAATGCTATAAGCGCCAGCTAGTTGCTCTGGATGAAGCCTCGGCGGCTGCACGAGCGCTCGGGCAGCGAGTACTCCAGTCAAGTCAGTCAAGGCTAGCTGCTCACGCTTGCACAGCCTTTGCAGTTATAGTCCATGCTAAGGTGAGTCGAAGTATAAAACATCGGTGCGAACAAAGGGCATTACTTGGGGGGAGAGAAAAATAGTGACGGTTACAGGTAATTGAATTACCTCCAAAAGTAATACTTGAGTAATACTTCCTATAAACGTATTCAATTTATTACGAAACAAAAAACGCAAAAAAAGGATTATATATTTCAGGTAATTTGTTTACTACAGGGTGATTCAAGGAGACGCCAGGCTCTTTGAATCGACCGCAAAATTCGGTTTCTTAACCTATCGCGTTACGATTTTGTGCAGCGTTGCCCCCAGATGGTGTATTTTTATTTATTTTTTGTAAAATTTGCAAGGAGCGAACTTACTTGAGGAAGAAGTAAAGAAAGAAAAAGGCTTAGCTCCTATGGAAACGCAGCGACGCCACCGGTCTTCAAACAACACGGCGCCGTTTCGCACGGGTGACAAGAGATGGCGCAAGCGGTCGCGACGCCAACTGCCGCCAACGAACGAACATACGACGCCGAGAGCCGGCGTCTTTAGCAGACAAGGAACTGCAGTTCCTTGTTGTTACCGCGCCTGTTTTTGTTTCTGCGACTGTCGCCGCCTGCGGAACGCGCGCCGCATTTGAGTCGAAAATATCGTCTGCTAAACACGCCGGCTCTCGGCGCCGTATGCTCGTTCGTTGGCGGCGTTTGTTGCGCCATCTCTTGTCTCCCGTGCGAAACGGCGCCGTGTTGTTTGAAGACCGGTGGCGTCGCTGCGTTTCCATAGGAGCTAAGCCTTTTTCTTTCTTTACTTTTTCCTCAGGTAAATTCGCTCTTTGCAAATTTTACAAAAAAAAAATGCACCATCTGGGGGCAACGCTGCACAAAATCGTAGCGCGATAGGTTAAGAAACCGAATTTTGCGGTCGATTTAAAGAACCTGCCGTCTCCTTGAATCACCCAGTAGTACTAATGAGAGTACCGTACAAGTCTTGGTGCAATGAAAAAAAAAAAAGAACTGCGAAATCGGCGTTCCGATATTATTATTAAACTGTAAGCAACAGACCAGTCGCGGGCGTGTGTAACTCTTAATTAGTAAAGTCCCGAATTTTTCTCCTGAGTTTACGTGTTTATTCCTTTCGCGCTTTTGCTTAGGCGAATCTTACATCTCGTTTTATATTGGAGGAATTCTAACTGCAGGGAAGCGTAATTCCATGTTTCTGATGGAGGGAGCGTAAACACATGCTTTCGGCACGTTCTTTCTTGGTGCAAATGCAAACCCGCAGCTGCATCCGACACTGGTTGTCGGGTTCACATGTTGCAACAATTATTTTGTAAGATCACAAAATGTAATTATCTTCTAAAATACCCACCATATTGCTTTTTGAACAAGATGTGGTACGAGTAGTTTATGTGAACATTTTGTTTTATAACTTTTAAGTTTGCGCTTGATCTAAATTGAAATGTAAAATCGGACCAGGACGTTTCAATTGAACGATGATTTTTTTCTGTACACAGCAGTCCAATTTGTCCGAACCTAAAACATGAGTAAACTGAAACGCACCAGAACTCAGTAAATTAGTTTTTGTGAAAAACTGTTTTTTTTCTGGCAATCTTGAAATGCCACAAACACACAATGTATAACCAAACTTAATATGTTTTGACTAGATCTGAGTATTTTGGGCTTAACGTTTCTAAACAAGCGCCAGCTTATACTCCCACCACACTGCAAAGTAGATGTAATTTCCATCAATGACATAATGTAATTGCCGAGTCCAGCTTGCGAGCCAATCCAGCTCGCGGGATGGTATTAGTCTTAATTCACTGCCTGGTAGTTCGGCTGTCACCTGGATTCTTTGGGCTAAGGTTCCCGAGGAAATGCCAGAATTATGCTTCACTTCTGGTTGTTCGGTTGATACATGACACTTTGGCTTCTGTCTGGCAAATTGGTATTTATGTGGCGCAGCAGATTCAAGCCACAGAAAAACCAGAGTACTTTGACACAAATTAAGAATTGGAGCAAAAGCTTTTACGTCCCAAGATAAGTGTTTCAGCGGCATGTTGCCTGGGTATTTTCCCAGCATCTCGGAAACAACATAATATTTATATGCTCAAAATTAACGTGCACTTTTTCTATCATATATTTCTCTCTCTCTCTCTCTCTCTCTCTCTCATATATATATATATATATATATATATATACTCTAAAAAAGTGTGCCACCTTACACCCTTTTCTCCTGCGCTGTCATCCCGCGACGCAGCAGAGGTTGTATGCACTATCTCTCCACGGGGCACTGTGCCGCCGGGGCCGAGTTGCGCTCCGATAGCAAACCGAAACTTCAAAACCCGTCGAATTTGTGCCGTTTTTCAGAAAGCCGTAAAATGCTTGGTGTGCCTTCTATCGTTCTGCAATTTGTTGATCTAGATTTTTTTGGTGATGCTGAGGAATTTTCTAATTGAAACCATGCCCTTAAACACAATGTTAAAAAAGTTAATTACGCAAAAATAATTCACAATCTAATTATCCCGGACTTTATTACTTTTCCTAAATAAGCCCCTGGCACAGGACCAAAACGACAAAAGCCTTTTTCTATTTTTTTGCGATGCGTAGTTTTCGCAATATCGAATTTGTCCTCCTTTTGTGAAACGCCCTGTATACCGTAAACAACGTAATTTTCGCGAATTTAACAAATCGCCTACAATACGCGAAAAATAATCCCGCGAACAATTCCGGTAAAATGTAAACACATTGGAGTTTATATTGAGACCCCACCGCGTCGCAAAAATTAGAACCCGCGAATTATTCCTAAACTTCAGCTTTGATCTAAATCGCGAAATATTATGTCCGCGAAAAATAAGCCGTTTTCAATATATATATATATATATATATTTTTTTTCTCTAACAGGTGTGCGATTCATTTTTCAAATATGACGACGGCGAGAACCAAGATCCCCAGCATGCCATACTAGCGAAATCCATTTTCGGGCGACACGCGCTGGCTTATGATGACCCCCAGACAATGAAGTGGAAGGTAAGAACTAGGGATTTCGTTTTTTAAAATTAAATAACCTTGTCATAACGTTTGTTAAGCGAAATTATAAAAAAAAAACGAAACGGTTGCTAAACAAGCGCAAAAAAGGGAGAAAAGAATAGTGGGTAAATATCGCATTACGTAAAATTAATTTTAGGTGTTTCTGATAAAACAAAATTAAGAAAAGCAACTTTTCCAGACTGTGCTGCGGTAATAATAATATAATAATAATAATAATAATAATAATACTATAAATAATCTTTATTTGTACAAAGAGGTGTTTTCCTTGTGGCGTTCGAGGCGAAACAAAAAGGCGGATGCCCGTACGCTGGTGTGTCTGTTTGCCCAACCCTCAGGAAACGAAAACAAAGCTAAACATTACAAGAACCTCGTAACATACAAAGAAGACCACGCAGTCGGTCGCGTTCACGAGGCCCTAGCACGGACCGAGAGTCCTCAAAGGGTGTCCAAACCGAAATCGCGAAGCGCGCGCGACTCCTACCACCACGACAGGAGGCCCCGCCGGAAGAGAGAAACCGAGAAAAGGCCGAGCACCCTGGGAGGGCAAGCCAGGTACCCCCCCCTTCCTGCGACAGGGCCCCCTCATCACGGCAAAAGTCGAGGGCCACGCGCGCCCCGCGATCCCGACCCGAGCGCAGCTCCCCCACACAATCAGTTCCGCGCTCGCGATAAGGCCCGGCACAAGACGCGGATCCCGCCCGCTCTTCTGGGATGGGGAAGCGTGCGCCCAGGGGCGCTGAGAGAAGGCCTCGATCGCAGCTGGGAGAAACGTGCGGCTATGGCGAACTGTGCGAGCCCGTAGCTGCTCGGGTTGTCCCGGACCGATTACTAATACGGAGTGCCGCCTCCTGGACGCGAACCGTCCAGGACGCGGCAGAACAGTCTCACACGCGCAACGACCCGTCGATGGTCTATTATATGCCAGCGAAGGCGCCTCAGTTCGATCCTAATAGGTCTGGGGGGTGACCAGCGTCCGGTGCGTCCGCGACAGGAGAGTTCGTGTTGCCTGACGCTGGACCCCTCCAGACGTTGAGAGAGGTGGACTTGGTGGGGGCTCCAGATGGAAGCGCAGTACTCTAAGCGCGGGAGCAGCAGAGCGGTGCAGAGGACTCTGAAAGGCCCCCGGACCACAGGAGCGTGACACCCTTCTGACAAATCAGAGGGTTTGACGTGCCTTTGCCACGGTGTTGGAAATGTTTACGGCAAAAGCCAAAGTAGGCGCAAGGGTCACCCCCGGAATCTGAAGATGTATGGCGTCCGGCACAGGAGTGCCAGAAAAAGAATAGCAAGGCGTGTCCACACTTTTTTGCTTACAAAGGCGCATAGCATCACTTTTGGTGAGGCGTAGTCGTAGACGGTTGGCAGCAGACCAGTATGCAATCAAAGAGAGGTGGTTTTGAAGGCGGGAGCCAAAAGAATGCTGGTCCGAACGGGTCAGACTTGTTGTGTCGTCAGAGTATTAAATAAGCAGGGTGTCCTCTGTCTTTGGCATGTCATTAACATACACTGAGAAGAGAGTGAATGCTAGCACAGAGCCGTGTGGCACACCCGAGGAAATGGCAAAGTCCTTAGACAAAGACCTGTGGAAAACCACCTTGTCAGAGCGACCAATAAGGAAGCGAGCTATCTAACGAAGCAGGGAGCCGTGTACATTAACAACTGCGAGCTTCTGGAGAAGAAGGTGGTGGTCCAGCGTTCAAACGCATTGCTGTAGTCTAGTTGGATGAGGCCCGTGGAACTATGGTCGTCCAGCGCATCGCGTATGTAGTGCGTGATGGTGGCCAGGGCAGTTTCGTAACTTCTTCCTCGCCTAAATCCGTGCGGCGACGAGGAGAGTATGCTGCTGACGGTCAGTTAATCTAGCAGGGTCCGATTTAGCATGCTGTCAAAAGTTCTGCACAGGATCGACGTGACTGAGACTGGCCGATACGAGGAGACGTCATTCACAGGCTTGCCTTTACATTTGTGGATAGGCGTCACCAGAGCCCGCTTCCAGACGTCTGGAACAGCAAAAGTGTCGAGGAAACACTGGAATATTGATAACGAAGACGGAGATACCTGCGGACAGAACAGCCTGAGGAATGCCGGTGGGAAGTTGTTACGGCCTGGCGAGAGCGAGAGCTTAATTTGACGGAAAGCTTCGTGGAGGTGCTTGAGTGACAGGGCTTATGTCGGGCATCAGGAGACTAGGGCATGGCGTCTGCTCCTCAATGTTTTGCGCGAGGCGGTCAATGTCTGGTGTGGGCGTTCCAGCGTTGAGAAACACCGCCAAAGTGCTGGGCAAACGAATGCGGAATATCACGGGGATGTGAGTGGGACGTTGTTGTTCACTAAGGTTGGCTTCTTGCTACTGGTCTGTAACCTGTTCATGTACGACCAGAAGCAGCTTCGGGTCCTCCCTGGCCTTGAGTGCAACGTTGGGGGAATAGCTGATCTGAGAAGTGTGGATGGCAGCTTTCAGCGTTCTCTGAAGGGCTCTCTGCTGCCCGGGGAGTCTCCGCACACTGCAGCCCCACTGCCTTCTTGAAAAGCGTTCTTTTCTGATTGGCCGCTTTGATAATCTCGTGCGTAATCCAGGGGGCCCTCTTCCGCCGGGTAAAACAAAGTGAATGAGGAATCGACTCGCGCTGAATGGCACTCACGAAATCGCACCATAAGTCGAAGTTTGAAGAAAGTCACTTCCTGCAGTCGTCATGCACCAAGGCGCAAGATGAGCTAGAGTAGCGAGGTGAGAGTGGTCGGTTTCATGAAATCTCTGAGTAGTAAGAGCAAAGTCGCCCTTCCATGGCAGGGAGGTTTAAAGGAACACCTTCACAGCCATATGGTCGCTACTACAAAGGCCGGGAAAAGCATCGAAGGAGAGTACCTTTGTGATGTTCCTAGTGAAGACCAAGTCGAGGAAACTGCTCCGAGGCAGGTAAGGGGTGCTATGGCAGACTTGCAGAAGCCCAGCTGAAGAAGTTGAATCCAGGAGAAAATCGTCAAGAACATCACCAGACAGCGGTTTATCGTGACTCCACTAGTCGATATGCGACTTAAAATCGCCAATGACTAGGACATCACGGAACGGTTTCAGCAAGTGCATAGGTGAGGGAGGCGTCAAGTAGCTTGTAGGTGGCGTCCCGCGTGGAGGGGGGGCAGTACACGCACCCGTGCAGGACAATACCTTCTGGAGTGTAAAGATCCAGGAAGATCGCCTCCAGGTCGTGGTGTTCAAGGTCGTGCCTCCGGTCGGCCGTGAAGCCGGTGAGGGCGGCAACGAGCACTCCTCCACCTCTGCCACCTCTGTCTCGGCGGTATATGGCGTGTGCAGTACCCAAAAGCTCTCCGTCGTGCACACTGGCGTTGAACCAGTTCTCCGTGAGCAGGAAGATTGTGTTGTCCGGTAGTGAGCTTACGATAGTCTGGAAAATCCTGAACCTTATTCTTCAGGCTACGACAGTTCGTGTACCATAGGTTGAGAGACTTACGCAGCGTGCCACCGACGCCAGGCCGGCTGCCGACGCGTCCAACACTGCGTCCGCAAAGAAACGCGCGCGCGCCGCCGACGCCGCCGCCCGCCAGAGAACCAGGAAGAGGACAGCGCGGGATGAGGCATCCGTGGGTGAAATAACAGGTGCAGGAACGACGGGCATATCGAAGTAGTCGTCCGAGAAGTGCGGCAGTGAATACACCTTGCGCACCCACGGATCGCTGCAGGAGCCCAGTCGGCTGTATTGTCCCAGCGAAATATGGACGCAGCCGCGGTGGAACCATCCCACACAAATGTCGACAACAGTGAGCGGCCTGATTGTCCCGTACTCGCGGTCGTGCAACAGGCGCAGATAGTTTGCTGCGGACCCTGGTTGAGAGCGATATCGCCTGCGAGAAGCAGGCACCAGACGATGTGGTGACGCTGAGCGTGCTTCGTGAAGCCGGTGGCGGAGGACCAACGGCGATCCAGTGGGTATACACCAACTGATGTTTACAAACAAACCCATGCGCCCCTAGCGGACGCGACAGGCGCCGCGCGTATGCGTGATGGGGGTGTGAGCAAGAAGCTCGCCGTCGCCCATAAACAAACCATTGAAATGCGATGTTATAGGCGTCGGTGTGAGTCCCCCTGCCCTTTTTGGCGTTCGAATTGTTGATTCTGCGTCTTCCTGGCAATGTCTGACTACTTGAGCGGCTCAGCGAAATTAACTAGGGATGTCGCAAACCACCCTAGGTTTGATTTCGAAGGTTTCGATACTTTCGAAGCGAACTGAGGTTCGCATTCGAAAAATATAAATATTTTCGTACCGACGAGAGTCCCAATTCGAAGAATTCGCAACTTTCGATCACAGTAGAGTTTCGAAATCGAAAAGTTCGCAGCTTTCACGGTTTCTAAAATTTCGGGTTCGAACATTTCGAATATTATTTTACTTGAGGTTCGATAAATTCGAAGATTTCAGACTTTCCTAACTTAAAAACTCGAGATATTCGAAAAATTTGAATTTCTTGAAATCTGAAGTTCGAAAAATTCGAAAATTTCGATATGCTTTGGATGTAAATTTCGATAAATTTGAACGCTTCGAATTTTTATAGACATAAAGGTCGAGCAATTCGAAAATTTCGAATTTATTTCTACATACAGTTCAAAAAGTTCGAAGGTTTCGATTCTCCTTTAAAGCTAATATCGAAAAAAAAACTTCGAAGATTTCGTATTTTTTTCAAGTCCAAGTTTTCAACGTTCGAAGTCCGGTTTTAATGTTCCTCCACAGTTTCAGTTTGAAATAATGTTTTCCAGAAATGAGGTTTAGAAAACTTCGGTGTGATATTTAGACTCCCGAAGTTGGTCAGGCAATTAAATGAGACGACGAGTGTCCCGGATGTGCTGGAATATTTGCCAGTGCAGAGTGACGTGTGACCATAGATCAGTAATTTTGACCGCCAGCCCCGGGGGGGGGGGAGTCTTAAACGTGCATAGCGCAGTAGTGATCGCACGAACGCACTGTTTTACTGATACTCGTCCAGTTCAGAAACGGCCAGGGGCGGGCAGGAGGTTGAGGCGCAGAAAAACCTTGAAGCGATCTGGCAAGCTACCTCCCACCCCTTGCACGCCGGTAATAATCCGATCGAACGCCGCCCGAGTGACTGCTGGCATATAGTAAGTTAAGTTTGTAATTGTCCTGGAGGTTTATTTTCCGCGACGGAGGAAACGCCAAACAAAACCACGGAAGGCGACACAACTGGAGGTCGAGGGAGCATTCTACCATACAAGTGGCGTCGGAGGAGGAAAAACGGGGGGAGGGGGGGGGGTGCTCTAGCCCCACCTTCCAGATATTTCGGACTGTTAAAGAAAACAATACGGGGAAAGAGGGCGTGGTTGAGCTTATTGTAATCTGAAATGTATTTATGTATATGTACAGCTACTGTCGCTCTACACTACATAAAAGATCGCCTAGACGCCGTAGATGGTCATTGTCGGAAACTCGTTGTCAGAAGGCACTACTTGTCACATGCCTAGAGGTTCCGAAGTTCAAAGCTATGTCTTTAGACCTCAATAACTGTACATTGGTAAAAGGAAGATAAACATAACAATAAATGCAGCGACAAAAAGCCGGAGAAAAAAAAAAGAAAGAAACTATAAAGATCCTTGCGGAAGTGTTGTATTCTTGCATATTCAGAAGCTCAGAACTTCGAAACAAGTTTCTCCTATCAAAATGTGTACAGGCTAAAAGAAACACTTCCCAGAACGTAAAGCAAAATAATAATAATAATAATAATAATAATAATAATAATAATAATAATAATAATAATAATAATAATAATAATAATAATAATAATAATAATAATAGTAATGATAATAATAATAATAATAATATTAATAATAATAATGTGCTGAACTTGATTAATATTAGAAATCTTCCCCCTTGAGTTAATTTATTCCTCAACATGAAAAAACAATAAATACATTATTTTCTATTCTGCAGATGGCATTTATATGTACTGTCTGTGGTGTTAATTTAAATGCGATACCTCATCTTGAACTCATCTTGAATAACAATAATCACATCTTAAGACGACACTTACCTAAGCTATACATAGATCATTCTTAAAAAGTTTAACATCTCTACCGTAAATAGCTTCGGCTTTAGCGCGCTTCAAATATCGCACAAACGACAATCGTCAAAAACCCGTCGTCCTTCCTCGCCCCTTCGGGAATTTATTTCTTTAAAACTGAGCGTGCCAGAACATTGTAATAAACGGCATTGTCTTTCGTAAGGAACGCAGCACCGCATGTAAATATTGGAGAGAAAAATAAATTACGAATGTACCTCACTACTTGAATTCAAATGAAACCGTCCGCCGGTCTTTCGAAGTTCGACGAACGTCGAACTTTCACCCTAAAGTTCGAAGTTCGTCGAACTTTTGATTTTTCAGGGTTCGATAGTTCGAAACTTTTCGAATTCTTCTGATAAATAAGTTCGGAAGTTCGAAAATGATCGAATTCCTTGGCGTAGGAAGTTCGAAAGTTCGAAAAGCTTCGAACTTTTTAGTGCGAAAAATTCGAAAGTTCGAAAATCATCGATTTTTTGGTCTATCAAGTTTGAAAGTTCGACAAGCATCGAACTTTGCAGCGTAATAAGTTCGAAAGTTCGAAAGGGTTCGAATTTTTTAGCGTAATAAGTTCGACGGTTCGAAAAGCGTCGAACTTCTTAGTTTAACAAGTTCGAAAATTCGACTACCGTCGAATTTTACTATATAGAAAGTTCGAAAATCGAAATCGTTCGAACCTTTCGAACCGCTTGATTCGATCATCGAAATTTCCGGTTCGAAAAAAAGTTCGCGAAGCATCCCTAAAATGCTGAACAATGCTCGTTAAATGTGACATGCGGCGATTTCATTCCGCGTGGACGCCTGCAAAATGCACGCTAAAGCCCTGATTCGCTTAAGATCAGGTTTCGCTCGCAATTTTCAGTCGCGGCTTCGACTCGGGCTGCAAAAGCGTGAGCCGTAAGCTCAGATGGTCGACGTCGATACTGAAAAACCAACGCAATAATCGACCATTGGTGAATCAGGCATAACAGGTCGGTGATGGCCGCAGGTAACAGCGAGTCAACATCTCCTTGTATCTACCGTTTACATCGAGGCCTGCTTACCAACTTTCAAGCTTAAGCCTTGCCAGGCCTGCGCTTACTTCTTATCGCTAGTACCGGGCCCACGTTTTGTCTACGGGCGGATGTCGTCTAGAGCAGACCAACAAGCAGGGAACGTTTGGAAGGAGCGGGCGACGGCTCGAACGAACCCGGTCGGCCGTATTGAACTTGAAGACGGGCTACTGAGACGTAGTCGCGCTGGTGGTCCGTGGAACTTGACGGTTTTCCGGCTTTCATGTTGGAACAAAAACAAATCAATCCTGATGACCCCAAGTATCTGTGAATCCGACACAGGGTGCGGCCCAAGCAATCGTGGTCCGACGGCGTCACGATTTCCACTTTTCACGGCGCATATCCGCGTTCTCCGGAGCGAACCGAGCACACGCAAACTGCCCTTCAAAACCTTTCTCGACTCTTGGTTACAGCCCCAGTTGCGGCGGTTTGACGAAGAGGCAGGTTTTCGTCAGGGTTCGCTTCAAAAGAATGCAGGAATACACGTTTTGCCATGGGTCCTTCACGCCCACAACCCCAGACCGGAGAGTGCGCCGACTGCGCCACCGCCGCGCCATGTAACGCTAACATAGATGAGTTCGTGTATAGCGCCGGCCGGCTAGGCCTAAGCGACGTCGTAGCCCCAACGGCAACCCAGCTGAGAGGGGTGGGAAGGTCTGCAGAAGGGTTGGGGGATGCCTGGAACGCTCTTGAGTCTCGTGGCCCGTGAAGTCGTCTAGCGTTGCCTTACTAGCGTAACAAAAATAAGGCAGAAGTGGAGGTGCGAAAACGTGCGTGCGGTCGCCATGTTGCGGACGCCATGTTGCGGACGCCTCGCGCGGCTGAAAAGTTCGTCACGGGTGTCTTCACATCAAATCGTAGAATGGCGGTCCGGACCATATTAGTTGTATTTATTGAATAAAAATATATGTTCAAGCCTTGTTCTTGGGAGGAGAATCCAGCTACGTGCGAACAGAGTAGCTAATTTGCTTCAGGAGACAGCTAATCCCGAAGCTCGAGGCGTTGACATTCCCAAACGTTCGCAATGGTGTTTTGCACAGCGGTTAATTTCACATCGAAGCATTCGGGTAGTCAAACTTTATTCTACTTTTTTTACGACAGGTTTTCGACATGTACAACGAATAATTAAAAATACCACAATAAAAAATTTTCTCTGCAAAAATATTTCCGAAACACGTCAAATAAACACGTCTTTAGAACACAATAAAATAATTTACCAACGAACTACTCTATATAATAGGACGCGAAATATATCAAAATGATCAACCTTAAATGCATTTTACGAATGTATAAGAAGATTATGTTTATCAGTTTTTGTAGTTTTGTTATTAATGCAGAAACGCAACTCATTTCTCTAAATTTGACGAAAATTGCGCTTCAGTGATTTAAAAAAATCCAAATTTTTTACATTTATTTTTGACAGATTACAGTGACTTGAACTAAATAGTAATGGCAAAATACTGAGTAACATTTGTCCTCCTCAGGGCGGCGTTGCCATGTCCACAAGAATAATGTCGGTGTTAACTGTGCTTAAACTCACTTTCGCGGACAAAATGTCGGACAAAATGTCGGACAAAATGTCGCGTCTGTGCGTGAATAACGACAGTCGTTCTAATTTCAAATGAATGGCCCATTACCTCTTTAATGTCTTATCGAAGAATGACTATGCTGTAAACGTAACTCGCTATAAAAAAAGGTGCAAGTTTTTTTTTCTTTTGAAGATATATGTGGCGGCTACCTGGCGATTCAGAATTACAAAAGAAGCGGACCCCGCGCGACAAGGGAGGCGGGAGACACGGAGAATATTCGAGCTCCCGGAACGGCAGTTCCGAACACCGGCGCCAGAAACTCTGTTTTTTGCTTCTGTATATAATGTAAATAAATTAGTTGACCGTCAGTGAATCCTTCAAATTAGTGATCCTGACATCCACAGCAAGCCACTCGACTTTCGATGCTGGCTCAACCCCTGGGAATGCCCACACACCTACCGGTGAACACACTCTTGCTTCTGGCATCGCAGCTGTTAAGCTGCCAGAATTATGGAGACCAGACTATGAACTCCCGTTCTTGACGATTGAGTCACTCTTCGGAAAAAGCAAGATAACATCGCAGCATACGAAGTTCGACCACTGTCGTCGCGGCACTGGCCTAGTCAGCCGCTGCCTCGATCCGGGATGATTTTGCAACCTCCACCAGCAGACATTCCCTACGACAAGCTGAAAACGGAGCTAATTCGGAGAACAACCGCGTCCGAACAACGTCGAATCCAGCAACTTTTGACCACAGAAGAACTGCGTGATCTCAAACCTTCGGATCTACTACGCAAGATGCAGCAGCTGCTTGGCGATCAAGCTGATGGCTTGGGGGCATCAATCTTGCGGGAGCTATTTTTCCTGTGACTTCCCGAACAATTCCACATGATCTTGGTAATCTCGGTCACAGTCCCCGGAAATCTCGCTCACACGGCCGACAGGATCATGTACGTCTAGACTACGGGTATTTACACCGTCCGCCAACACGATGCACATTCTGGGCCATCGGATATGCAGCAGGCTTGCAAGAACGACTGTTTTTGCTCAGGGCCACGAATTAGCGTCTTTCTGTAAGGGTGGACCAATTATCACGCATCATCCGAGGTATTCATTGCGGTCGTTCAAGATCATCACTCACTGAAGCATCTCATGAACGTCAGCTCAGCACATATCGCGTCAGACAGCACAAGTGGTGCTGGTACCACCGAACACACGGAGATGACGCTCGTAAGTGTTTCAAACCATGCTCTTTCTTCAAAAACATCGGTACCCGCTCACTCGAGGATGGCGAGTGCACCGGAACCCGAATTTAGCCGTCTCTTCCTCGTTACTGAACGCAAAACCAAGATTCAGTACATTGCCAACACTGGTGCCGAGGACAGCAACATCCCTCCTATAATGGAAGGATCGTCAGCACCTGCAAGAAACACAACCTCTAAAGCAGTAAACGGGCCAGCGATCAAAACTTACGTACAAAAATCTCTGACCCTCGATCTTGGCCTCAAACACGTTTTCCGATGGGTTTTTCTGGTAGCAGTTAGCGCATGCCATCATTGGGCAGACCTTTACGGAACTTGTCACTGCCCTACTGAAAAAAAAAAAAACATTTGAAATTCAACCGGGTCAGGCATTGGTCGACGCATTTGAATTAAACGTGTTGCAAACTTGTCGATCTGTTTTGGTCAAACGGGATCATAGGCTACGGGTACCCACGGGTATCCGTTTGATACGGGCGCCCGTTTGATACGGGTACCCGTTTGATACGGGTGCCCGTTTGATACGATTGCTCGTTCGATACGGGTGCCCTGTTCGACCAGCCACGTGACCACACATTTGAACGAGCCATTCGGAAAGGCAAATTATTTGCTTGCCCTAAACGGGTATCGTCCGGAAGGCTGGTGATCTAAACTTATTTAAGACATCCCGAAACTCATCAAGCCTATTTATACAGGAAGGAAACACGTAGAAAAAAGCGAACATCAGCGCAATCAAAATATATATATATCATTACTTGCATTACGGGGACGATTGTAAACCGATAGACCGGCGCTCCCAGCGGCTTTCGGAAACAGGCTGCCAAGGCTGAAATAGGCGTGCCTATGCCGCCGATCGGTACGTTCAATATTAAACGGGCTCCGGAGAGCCGTTTGATTAAACCGGTACGTTGTTGCCGATCACCGGTTACCCGTCTGTGCAATATGGTCACCGGTTTGAGCAAACGTGCGACAACTTTTCCTCAAACGAGTGACCCATTTCATCAGACGAGTGACCCGTTTGCCAATGGAGTGAACTGTTTGCCCAAATAGGCGACCGTTATGGCTCAAACGGGTGACCCCTTTAGAGCCATACTGGCGACTTATTGAAAAACTAGTGACAGGGATAGCTAAACTGTTACCGGTATGAACCTGTTTACTTTCATATAGAGCGCCAAATGTTTTTTTTTTCAGTAGGGTGTAGCGGAAGACGATAAGCACCGCCTTCAATTTCAATTCAGAACACATCTCAGCGTACAGGGTGCACATAGTAAGGCGCTATCTCTGAACACCAGCTTACGACCTACCTGAGAAAACGCACATTGAGAAAATACTCAGCGACTTTTCATCGCTACTTCCAGCCATGCAATGCTTATATGCCCATAAGGCACAGCATTACGCACTGCATTCAAACCACTGATCCTACAGTCTTCGCCAAAGCGCGACGCCTCGCTCCAGACAGGCTGAACATTGCCAAGGACGAAATTCACCCCATAATAGAACTCGGATTAGTTCGTCCATCCTCAAGAGCCTGAGCCCCCACCAAATGGCACTCAAGAAGTCTGGAGACAGGAGAATAAAACCATGTGGTGGTTATCATACGTTGAAAAGGGTAACAATTCACGATAGATACGTAGTCTCTCACTTTTAAGACTTCACGGGGACCCAACTCTGATCGACAATTTTCACCAAAACAGACCTTCGGAAAAGTTTATCATCAGATTCCTATCGACCCATCAGACGTTGACAAAACCACCATCATAACACCCTTTGGACTGATTGAGTACACGCGGATGCCCTTCAGCCCGCGGAACACAGCGCAAACTTTTGAAAGATTTATTGTCCAAATACTAAAATAATTCTCATTTTGCTTTGCATACATCGGTGATTTTCTGATATTCAGCAAGACTTTCGAGGAATATGAGAGCCACCTACGTCAACAGTTTCGACGTCTACACCAGTACGACATCGCTGTCAATGTTGCCATGTGTGAACTTGTCGTCAACGAGTTGGAGTTTTATGGCCATCGTGTCGACACGCACGGCATCCGTCCTGTTGAGGAGAAAGCTAAGACAATCAGATGTTTCGCCACTTCGAACAACAAAGAAACTTCTCGAATTTATAAGGTCACAAAATTTTTGCCGAAGATTTATTTCCCACTGTGACACAATTGTCCTGCCACTAAAAAGTTTCTTTCCGGCAACCCGAAGAAATATACATCAATTGAGTAAACGAATCAGCTGTCCTGGCTTTTCAAGCAAGCAAGCAAGAACTCAACAAAAGCACGCTCCTTTCCTATCCTAAAACTGGCGCTCTTATTTCCCTTGTGATCGACGCCTCGGATGCAGCAGTAGGAACAGTCCTGCAGCAGTTCTCTGACTCTATTCGTAACAGATGTTTTTTTTTTGGGGGTAACAGGTGTATGTTTTCGACAAATATGCGCCACATAACCTTCGGACGTGAACTGCTTCCAATCTATTTCGGCGTGAAGCATTACCGTAATTTTCTCGAAGGACGACAAGACACCATCATGACGGACCACAAACCCCTCACGTACTATTTCACCTCCAATATCTTTTTGCAATGATCAAGGAAATCCATCAGATGGCCTACATATCAGAATACGCCAGTGACATTCGTTTCATAAAAGGATAAAACAACAAAGTGGTTGACGCATTATCCAAACTCGCAGTCAACCACTAAAACAGAGATCAATTACCGCACAATACGGTGATCAAAAGCTTCAGCACCTCCGCTCTACTTCTGCTGCATTGATCATGGAACACGGCGGTATACAGGATTGCGACCAAACACTAGTCTGTGACATTTCTTCCGGTCATCCCCGACCCTACGTACCTACACGTTTCCGACACGCCACATCATCGGGGCCCCGGTTCCAGGGCCCGTTTGCTCGAAGCGCTAACCGCGGCTAAAGTTAGCTGCAGTACCTAGGAGAGGATTTTGAAATCACGTGACTGGCTCGGTAGGGATGCGGGGAAACATGGCGGTACCCCGGTGAGTGAGCGTCGCTCGCAACGCCCGGAGACTGACATTAAAAACGAGCGTGTTGGTAAATATACTTGTGTTTATTCTGCCCGGGGTTAACACTAATATGTCGTTGTAGCTGCAAAATCGGGCGTGTTAGTCAGCAACGAATAGTGCAGGAGGCTTGCGCTTTGCCTTACCTGCCTTAAAACACAAATAATGAGCAATTACCTTGCCGCATTTTTGGATAGTCTTTCGATTCTGGCCATTCCTAAGCCTAAATGAACGCGATAATTGTCGTCAGGGCAACGTCTTTGGAAAGCGAATTGCCTTGACTCAATCGGCCGGGTATTGATAGCACACAAAAGCAGACAGCGTCCCAATAAACCTTTTTCTAAATTACCCAAGCATCGAGGAGAACGCTGGAAGGGCAATTTAACAGTCCGTGCGCGCTGGCCTTCTTTATAAAAGATTAGAAGTAAATAATCATAATAAGGCTTGGACGAACGCGCGTGCAAGGCAAAATTTGTTTTAGACTTTTTGCTTTAGAACAATTACTACTGCAGACGCCAGCACGTGCAACACGTGTAACTACACTTGTGGCATGCACCTCGATGCTTGGGAAATTTAGAAAAGGTATATTGGGACGCTGTCTGCTTTTGTGTGCTGTCAATACCCGGACGATTGAGTCAAGGCAATCCACTCCCCAAAGACGTTGTCATGCCGACGATTGCCGCGTTCATTTAGGCTTAGGAATGGCCAGAATCGAAAGACTATCTAAAAAATGTGGTGAGCTCACTGCTCATGCTTTGCGATTTAAGTGAGGTAATTCAAAGGAAAGCCTCCTGCACCATTCCTTGATGACTAACGGCGCCCGGTATTGCAGCTACAACGGCATATTAGTTCCAAAGCGAGCGGTGCTCACTCACCGGGGCACAGCCATGTTTCCCCGCATCCCTACCGAACCAGTCACGTGATCTCAAAATCCCTCTCCTAGGTACTGCGGCTAACTTTAGCCGCGGTTAGCGCTTCGAGCAAACGGGCCCTGGTGTGTAGACTTTGAAGCCGTAAAGGCTAGAGTGTCAATAGTATGCATATTTTGTTAGCATATCAAATATGTTTATTTCCACTTGATTACATAATTATCGATTATTATCAAACGGTTCCTTAACGAGTTTTTTCTGTGACAGTTTCGTGTCAGGCGTTCAACCGTAGTAGCTGTGCTCCTTGTTGTCGGATGATGCTCCTGGCACGTCGGTGTTGAGTTTGATCGAGTGGAGACTTTCACTGATGCCATCTTGACATCATAAGACATGTGCCGCCACGGGTGCCACTCAGTTGGTCAAGCGAAGTTTTAGCGAACGTATTCCCGCCTTTGCTTTTTCATCAAAAGGAACTTTAGCGAATGGCCGGGTTTATCCGAGCGAATGGCACTTTAGCGAATTGCTTTATACGTCGTTCGCGTCTTGATCTCCATGTGGTTGTTGTGAAGATGCCTCTTACTACAAAGAATACACTGGAATGGCAGAATAAAGTATTATTCACATATTTGCGTCGAGGTATTTATGATCGAGTGCAACTGCAACCGCTACAACAAACCGACGGCAGTTTCATGATGGCGGCGACTGCAATAGCTGCAGTAGTTTTAGTTTTTTTATTTCAAATACTGCCAACCCTTCCGGGTTGTAGCAGGAGTGGATACTGTAATACATCAAACAAAATACAGGTGACACAAGAAATTATATATAGAACAATCATTCTTACAGGTGCAACTACTCGTCAGCAAACCAGTTCATCAACTTTTCTTCAAATTTGTTCCTGACGGACTTACTATTTCAAAATGCAGGAGACTTCTAGAGATAACCGCAATGGGTAATATTGCAAGAGGGAGCATATTTAGAGGTCGCAAATGCTCTTATCACCACTCCGGCAGCTACTGCAACAGTTCACTTTAGGCCGGCGTTTGCGAAGCCAGCCATTTTATAACGTCGGTGGCGATGCCGGCTGCAGGTTTCGTTCACAACCGTTAGAGAGTTACGAGCGTGTCGATTTTCGTTCCTTTACTTCAGAAACAAAAAGGACATATCTTATTTTAAGCCAAATGATTGTTAGCAATAGTTTTTTTTTATTTACTTCATTATTTAGAATAATGTTGCGCGACCAGATTTAGCTTCGTTTTGGTTGCCCGCCTGGCGACGTTTGTGAAGCCGGATAAATGGATGGATGGATGTTAAAGGCTATACCTTTTGTAACGGGCGGTAGCTTGCGCCACTAACCATTGTGCCAAGACAGGCCCACTCACTGATCTATACGACAATTTCTGGGTGGCGCTACCCGCTCTTGCGAGTGAAGCCACCGGACGGCCATCTTGCATGTCGAAAAAGCGCGTTTTTGGAGCGTAGCGGAGGCTGGTGGCACCATGATGCTTTCTACTCGTTTGTCGTCATTCGCCAAAGAAGTTCTTTAAAACCCTGTGTAAGCCAACGCATGCCGAAGCGCTGCGTCTTTGTTCCTTCGCACGCTTGAGTATCAATCCAGAAGTCTATAAGTAGGTGTATTTATAGACTTCAGTAAATCGTTCGATGGTTCTAAATTACCAAATTCTTCTTGCAAAACTAGACAATTATGGTGTCCGTGGAGTACCCCTAGCCAGTGGCGTAGGCAAGGGGGGGGGTTCGGGGTTTAAAGCCTCCCCTTCCCCCTAAATGCTGAAGCTCCTCCCCCCCCCCGGAAACCATTGGGCCCGCTCGCTACCCTGCTCACACAGTCAGTCTTGCACAGGCCACAGAGCAAAGAGGGAGCGCGGACAATCTCCAACTTATATGCTTTCGTCAGAAATCTTTGTGGGGTAGAAAATGCTTAAATAAATAAAATAGTCAATATTTTTTTCTTTCATGCTTATAAGTAATTTGATCGGATGCGGAACTTGATCTCGGATATATAGAGAACGGATATTACGAAACATTTGTGCGGGGAAGGATGGCAAATTCAAGGAAAAGTATAACGAACTATCCTCACTGAAATACATAGTTAAATCGAACTTAAGTGTACATAGTAAAACGCACGAATGGTGATAATATAAAACAATGTCAGTGATGGAAGGAATATTAAATAATATTAAAAACAACTGTACTCTAAGCAACGAGTGGCGCTGCGCTCAGGCACACCTTGTGTACACTGATCAGAAATACTTGCTTTGGACTAGAAATTACCGCAAATAGAAAAGTAACTGGACTAGTTATTTCAGAAAGCAATTTACAGTCTCTCTTGATCATTTGATTTGTGCTAAGCGCCTACATATTAAGATGCAGCCGCCTGCTTACACGGCCAAGAATTTCCAAAATGTCCACCGCTTGAACTTTAATCTTGCGGTGAACATTCAAAAGCCCTAGACCGGGCAGTCGCTCATTCGAAGTGGACGCTCTCAGGTATGTTTTCAACCGTCGTGGTGAAAAGAGCTAGCTCTCAGCTTGCATAATCTCAAGCGCAGGCTCTTCAGAAGAGAGGTGCTGCTCATAAAACAAGGTGTTTGCTTTTTACAGCACTCTTGGCATGGGTGTTGTTACTGGAGCTTCGTGACTATGCCTTTCCGACGTTCTTGCACTACGATATGTGCGAAGGTTTCTACATAAAGCGTAGTCTCGCAAAACGCACAGCCCCCCCCCTTTTTACCTTGTCATTGCGTCAGTATAAACAAACAAGCTGGCGCACATGGAATAGAGCAGACATTGGTGTATAGCTATCCTTGTGTTCTGTCTGGCCTTCACGGGTTGGCAATGCAGTGTTACCTCTCAAAGCGGGATAAGTTGTGTGCTGTGAGGTAGCTTTTAAAGTTGATGAACCGTAACTACGACGCCAGTGAACAGTGAGCCACCGCGCCCGTATTCCTGTAAATGAAGCCTGCTCCGTTTGCAAAAATGGCAGTGCAACTTTTCCCGTTCTATCTTAACAGTGCCTCGCTAATTTTTGCGCGAGTGTTCATACCGTCGAGCTCACCCCTGCTTCGCCAATGGGGGAATTCATGCCATTGAACCCCCCTCCCCCGAAATTAAATCCGGGCTACGCCACTGCACCTAGCTTTGCTTAAATCATATCTACAATATAGGAAACAGTGCGGAGTAATTGACAGTCATTACTCTTCCTTTCATAATATTATTGCTGGTGTACTACAAGGAAGCATACTTCGGCCTCTTCTAATTAATGTATACATAAATGATAACGTTAACATCAATCACCAAGTTAAGTTTGTCATTTATGCTGATGATACGAACCTCTTTATTACCGCTACTGATGCTGATGTACTGATTTGTAAAGCGAACAATATCCTACGTAAATTTGCTATTTGGTCTAAAGTCTAACACACAAAATCCAAAGCCATTTTTTCATCGAACTATATTAACAAACAAGTTCTAGTTAAAAATGAAATCAAACTTGATGATTCACAGACTGAGTTAGTTAGCCAACATAATATTTTAGCCATACTTTTTTCCGAGTATATAATGTGGGATTGCCATGTTAACTACCTAATTGCTAAACTTTCCCAAGTTGTTGGCATTATTGCCCGCTCATGTGATGTTTTACCAATCAGTATTTAGTTAATACTTTACTACGCGCTATTTGAGTCCAATTTAAATTACCTGTCTGCTGGCTTGCTTGTTAATAAAACAATTTTACAACCTTTTTCTTCTTAGCTTTCCTTCACAGCTCACAAATCGCGAAGCGTACACAGCAGTCCAAGAAGAAGGAAGCAAGGAACTCCTCTTGCTCGGACCCTCGTTTGTGCACCCGTACATCCCCATTGCCTAGAGGATTAGCCCATCGCTCAAAGTTCGGACGAGAGTTTCCTTCCCCCGCTCCGTTTACTCTTAGCCTCACAGTGCTTTGGAAACTACGTGCTTGTTGGGCCATGCCACACGTCTATCGTTTGCCGCGTGACCACGCTCCCTTGCACTCATACCCACGCGCAGTGAATGGGGTCGGATGATGAAATAGAGGGGTCTGATAAGTCCGGCAAGCGCGTAGCTCCCACCGCACTGTCCGCTTAGGGTGAAGAGAATATAGCGGAGGTCGGGTGTCGCGTGACGATGCGCTGGGGCCGGTTGACTAGTTTGAGGTTCTGCGGATGTGAGAAGAGTGAGAAAAAAGCAGAGAACTTTCGAAGGGACGGAGGTACGAAAGGTTCCGTTATGTTTTCTAATTTTCGTACCAAAAATCAGGCTTCTGGCTTTCTACCTTCCTTCTGTTGGCCCACTTACCAATACGCTATTGGGAAAAATCACAATCGGAATTCACTCATTCCAGCCCAAGAATTGTTTCATGGCTCCTTCCAATGTTCGTGACGCTTTGTAAGAGCGTACAA
>JAZHYW010010797.1:0-10727 GCA_037355805.1 Ixodes ricinus | reverse complement strand
TCCGTAGCGTTCCCGGTTACGTATTGCTTAACGTATTTCGACACTGAGTGCGGTAGGAGAGATATGGGTCTTGTAAGACGCGTTGATGCGCATACCTGAATGCTCTCGCATGACTTCCCTCCAGCGGTCCGCCTAAACAGTTTTAGATGCGGAGCATCTCTTGCTCGGGTCTATGTCCCGCGGCGTCGGCGTCGTCGTCCGCACTCACACTACGCATGCGCAACTCTCCTCCTTCCCTCTCTCCAACAGCTGCGCGTTACTCTCTCTCGCTCTCTCTCTCTCTACCAGCTGCGTGCACTTCGCGTGCGTTCGCTTCTACTCACACCGCGCGCGCATGCGCAGCTCTCCTCCTCTAGTCTCCTCTCCTTCAAGTGTGAATATAAGCAGCGGTAGCGCGCTTCGCGCGTTCCCCCGGAGGAGTGAAAGGAGGATAGTTTTGGGCGCGCGGGTCGCAGCGCCACGCCAGGGCTTTCCAGTGGGGTGGGCTTTCCCCGCAACTCTGCGGCTGTCGTCTGCTAGCGTTTCTCGGCCGCTCGCGTCCCGCCGCAGCCCAAATCCGGCCGGCCAAAAGAAATCAGTCAAGAAGGAATAAATTAATTACGATCCGCGATGCTCCGCATCACCCCATGGTTCCCCTCGGGAAGATGGTGTAAATTTTTTTAACTGTCCTTTGGCCTTGGCAACCCAGTCTTTTTTTCATGTAAACATTTTTGTTGCACAAGCCCCCTGGTGGTAAGTGGCATAGCCACATCTATTTATTTTTTCACTGAAATCATGTCACTCATTTCCTTTCCGGTCTTCCTCCGTAAGATACACTCTCAATCTGGAGCCGGCAAACGTCACGGCCATAGCCGTGACGTTCAAAATTTCAGGACTTAGTCGTGAACTGATCTGGCCCCGTCGAAAATAGCCGTGTACAACGTCACGGCTGGAGGTGGGCCCCCTCCCTCTTTAATGATGCGAATGGCTATATAGGTGGCTCCGTAGGCGGCCTGTAATATTTGGCGGCCCGTTTGTGCACGGCCGGCGAAAACGGGCCGGCTATGCGCGTAATTGCGGGGGGGGGGGAACACTGCTTTCCGCTGAGATGGCGGCGGTTGTGGCTGCCCAGCGTGCACCGCGGGCGCAGCCACGGGCACGCAGGCGCGTAACGGTAATTTCTCTTCTCGGTGCGCAAAGGGCGGCGAATTTTGAATGTGCGAGTCTAATCGGAAGCATCTGCGTGTGACGTTTGTTTTCATATCATGCGTGGTGACAGCCAATGTTAGAGTGTGCGTCGAAGCCGCGGGACAGTAGTGAGTTCTTCAGAATGCTCACGTCGAAGATATCAAAGAAATTCAATGCGGGCGGTGTAACCATGAGGAAACATGTGAATGCGATGGCGTCGCACGGCCCGCTGATCTGGCGGCACGACCAGCGCGACCAGCGCGACCAGCGCGACCAGCACGACCACCACTTCTGGGCCCTGCTTGGCTGGTGCTGTTACTGCGGGCACAGTCCTCTTCAGCACAACCGACTGGGTAATTATGTAGCTCACTGGCCAATAACGGAATAGAGTCAAGTGTTGAAAGAATTCCTAACTAGTAAGTTTTGTTCCTCGCCAACAGAGGACATCTTGAACTCTGTCCTTGACAATACAGGTATCTACACAGAATATTTTTGTATTCTAAGAAGCACGTTTGAAATCGCCTCTTTTGTATATTATTCGGATACCGGCTGGCGTCGGCGGTGGAAAGCGGAAAACAGGTTTACCTTTCACCTTAGCATGGAGTTACCACAACGGCTACAAGAACGGACTCTTCGCGTTTGACGCCGGCTCGGCTGCGCACAAGCACTCGTGGCGGGTGACTATTAGTAAAGTAATCGGGTCACAGTCGCAGCCTTTACGCTTGCCTATGGTAAGGTGAGGCAAAGAAAGCTAACTGCCAATGCCACAGCGGTGGCCACCTGCATTTTACAATGACGAGGTGTAAATGGTTTCTGAGGGGTACTTTTTTCTTGCCGAAGTGCCCGCCGACACAGCACGGCGCATACGGCGCACTGATCAGCTTCCCGTCCGAGGTATATAGTCGCGCGTCTCGGTCGGCGTCTACGATCGCGTTGATCAAAGGTGGACTGCCACACAAGGAACATTTAGACTGAAATTGATGATGAATGTAACATCTAGAATACACCAAGTTTGGCCTTGTGTGTGTACCCTCCTTTACTCACGCAACCGTCGACGTCGGTCGAAACGTTCTTTCTGTGTGAATGAGCATTCAGGGGAGACTTTTCGTCCCAGCGCGAGACGTCCAGGCGTGACATGTGAGGACAATCTCCGTCCACCGCATCGCAGCCTACGAAGTACCGCCGTCCGCAGTGAAGGTGTGCCACACTGAATGCTTTAAAGCATGTTGAGCTCTAATCGGTACGCGCCCGGAAGCGAGAAAGACAGGCAGGAGTTCTACGCACGCCCAAGCAACGAGAATACTACTCGGGTGTCTGCGTCTCAGATGGCTTCATTCCAGCTGTCGCTGTCCACCATCTTACGCAGAAATGTTACCAATTTTTTTATAAATAGTGCTCATGATGTAACGAAGTATACATAGTGATATATTATTTCAGGCACAAAGCTAAAGTCGAACTTGGATTATTTATAAAAAAAAAAAAATTCTGTTGGTGCAACTGCGTGAACCGGAAGTGGCACACATTTTTGTCCTCTTGTTATTAGCAATTGAAACGTCTAAGGCGGAAACTGACCTTTTCCAACCTGTGGGAGGCAGGATGCCTGACTTCTTCACATTTTCCTACATCTTATGCTACTGAATATAACTTTTTGGTGGCACTCTAAGAATAAGCTTTTATCAGGCTAACTGAATTAAGAAATGTATTGTCTTAAACAATATTTTTGAAAAAATGTCAAACTATCTTTTCTACAATATTTGACGCAGTTTTAGCATGGTCTTTACCCTGGCCTCACCATACTTCTCAATTTTGTAATTACAGAAAGTTAATCATTCAAAATCTTTGACACCATAATTATCCGAACGTCAAATTTTAAGAAGTTTCATATTAAACAAAATTAGCTTTTTATGTGCGACGTGTAGTTTTTGAGCAACAATTTAGCCGGTGTTTTCATGACGCAGCCTGTATGGTATAGCCAAGGACCTGTAGATCCTGGCAAGTGGAAAGCCTCAGCTCCCCTTCCTGGTTGCGTCAAAATTTACTTTTTGTTCCGACTCTTCAAACTTTCGCCAGAGCTACAGGGTCTATTCATATGATGTCAGACTGCTTTTTAATCTCCAGTAACTATACACAAACATGGCCGCCGAAATCAAATGCTGTTCTCCAATTGGCGAATTTGTTTTGCCTTATTTTGTTTTCTGCAAAGTTTACGAATAAACGTTAAGTTAGCGACCGTGTTTTTGGCCGATGACTCAACATCTGAATAGACTTTAACGTCCAGCAAGCTACTTTCTAAAACAAACCTGCTGTTTGCTAAATTTTAAAACGTAATTAGGATACAAGACCTGTTCTCTCTCCCTTATTTTCTTATAATAAAATGCTGAAAATTCTTAATCGCAGCAGCATCATGCCCTGGCGACAGAGGCAACTGGCCTTCGGACGTGCCGCGGAGACCCATCTTATGGCATGAAGCTCCGGCAGACTGCAACACACTTGGCTCAGAGAGCGTACCTGCAACTATGGCGGGTCCTAGTTCACCAAGTGTATCTTGTGAAAGCAACGGCCATGCTTCCACCAATGTTTCAGCAAGTGACACAAGTTTTCAAATACTTTTCTATTTCATTTGTTTGAAAGTGGTATTTATTACAACAAAGCAGCACCTGCGTCTTAAGCTGTGCATCTAACTTAAAGAAATCAATGGATTGTTTACCTGCGGATCCACTGTTCTTCCAAATGTTTAGAATTCATCGGCCTTGCCCTTGAAACGATACCTGTATATTTACTTTCCCCTAGAGAGCTCGGGAAGTCAATCGCTAAGTTACACAAATTGTGCTTTGTAATGATTTTCCAATACATTTTTCAACTCAAAAATAAAGTTGCGACGTGACTTCTCACAAGACGTCAGGCTCAGTACCACGTCACAGCCTCAATTTTACGGTGAAATTTTCCTTTACTTCTCATTCGCCTGGCTTTCTTCATCGATCACAGTCCTGGACCCTCCGATAATCTCTGTGGGGATATAGTCGACAGGACATTTTTATAGCCAGCAGAAAACGGGCCCGCTAGAATACGGGCCGGCTAAAATCCGGGCCAGCAGAATCCAACTTGTCACGGCAAATTTTTGGGCCACCTAAAAAGGGGCGGCAAACGGGCTGGCAATTTTAGGTGGCCCCAAAATTTGCCGTGACAAGTTGGATCTCATTTGTCATGGCTATAGGTGGCTCCCTATGTGGCCCCGGATTAAGAGTGTAGCGCGAGTTACTATTTAAAGGTAGTAAAATACACGGGTACTACTTTGAGGCTAATAACAGTTACTGGCTTCCTGACTTAGTAAACATTACTAGAATGTCCGTTACAACCTACGGTTACCAGAAGCATGGTACTATATGTGACAAGCAGCTACTAGCTTTTACCTAATAAATACTACTAGCATTTTTTTAAAGAGTGTAAAGCGACGTCTAGAACGACCTTCAGGACGACCTCCAGGCAATCTCAAGAACGACCACTAAAACGACCTCAAGAACGACGTCGAGGACGACCTCCTAGAGGACAACATCAAAGACGACGTCTATGACGACCTCTAGGACGACGTCGAGGATGACGTCCGCATACGCGCGGCGCCTGTGTAGGCGGACGTCCGGCGTATGCGGATGCACACGGAGCGGTCGAGGCCAGATAACGTATCGGGAAAACCGGGTGAAGTAGCAATAGAATGTTATAGGATTAAAACATTAAATAGAAAAAGAAAAGAAAACGCTTGAAATAAATATGTCTAGAAGGCGTGCTCGCAAGCTACAATGGTGCTGTCTCCCATAAAGTTATTATAATGTACGCTGGAGGTTCAGATGGCGTTAGTGTGGTGCTGCAAAGAGATGCAGACGGCAACCAGCCGGAAATTCACTTGTGGTAATGAATTTCTATGGGAAAAGCGAGTGCATTTTCTCTCTGCGTTTGATTATAAGAGCAAATATCACGAATAATGTGTACGTACTAGGTAGATTGGAACATTTTTCAGTCCCGCAGAAGAAATAATCGGTCAGCTACGGCTTTTTTATTTTAAATCCATGGCATAAAAAACGGTGCTAAAGCCGCTTCGTACATGTATTTATGTGCGCTGTCAGACACTGTTAGCGCGAACACGGCGTCGGCGCTTTCCAGCATGGGGGATATAGGTGCCAAACAAACGAAGGAGACGTGACCACCAAGAGGGACGGCAAGAACTACGCAGCAACACTAGATAAGTAACTCCTTGTGCGGGCAAACGATCAAAATGAAAAAAGTAGTGCCTTATCATTTATGTTTGGGAATATGTGCGAATATGCTTGTTCTGCGTTCAAAGCATCACCCGAACGCTCGAAATATTTGAAAAGGGAGAAGCCAGCGAACAGGTGCCCGATAAAAGCTGCCCGACATAGCAAGTAGTACAAAGACAAACATGTCACAGTCCACGTTCTTTATTCTTTAAGTTTCGAATGTTTTTTTAACCGCTCGTAAAGATGCACGACGGAGTCATTTTTATATAGTGACAGGACGGGCATATTAGCAATATATAAGGACCACCGGAATGCAGGCGAACCTTGAGCACACTCTACATTCCTTTCGATTGTTATTTTGCTTGGAATCGTCGCTCGTTTTTACATACCTGCTATGGAACAGAGGTTTGGGCCTGAAATATAGCGAAGTTTAACATCGTTTATTGGAAAAGAAAAATGATGTAACTAAAACAATTACACTTTTGCAGTGTCAATGAAGGTACAAACTATTTGGTACGACCCCAACAACAAAAGTTATATATTTTATTTTCCGTCGAAAATACAAAATGCACGCGCGTTTTCCTATAGGAATGCACGGGAGCACCGCAAAAGCAGACTGGTTGCTGCCTGGTTCAATTTGCCTCCAGGAAGTCGCATAGGCATTAGCGCCAGTTGAACGTCTAACGTACAGTTATAATAACTACATGGTATGTCTCTCCCGTCTTCCACAATTTTTCAATCCAGCCTTTCAATAATGCGATTGCACTTCCAATATTTAAACTGTAATAATTCTAAGCGCCCCAATAAACGCACAGTCGAGGCCTCTCCTTGTTTTAGAACATGTTTGGGCGTTCATGTGGGTGGAGCGTACAAGAAAAAGAAATATCTAAAGAGGAAGTAAAGACGTCCTTTCCGAAGTGGGCATAGCAGCGTCTGACGTCACAAGGAAGGAAGAGACCCTCGTGCTTTCATATTTTATTATTTAACTAGCACCCGAACTTGAAGCTCGAATTTAAATGGTGCAATTTCGCTCGCGATTTCGCAGGAGTGATGCCAGGCAAAGCGGCATCCACCTCACTTTTTTTTGCACACACAAGCGACGTCGCAGGTGCAACGTCGCAAGTAAAATCGCACCATTATAAAGGAGTCATGAGAAGTTATTGGTTTGGAAGGTTCATGACTTTGCAGAGAAGTACTGGTCCTAGTTTTGGCCCAGGTGAACTCGCACAGACCGCCAATGATTCAGGAGTTTCTTTGTCGCTCTGAAATTGCGAAGATAAAAGGGGACCAGTTCTTTCACTCATGCCTTCGCAAAGCTTGGTGACGTAATTGGTGGACTGGAACAACTGACCTGACTATTGTCGAGCGCTGCTCATGGATTGGACACGAGAACTGTGTGAACACTCTATTGCGGCGCGTAACAATCACTGCTTCGGAGTTCAGTAGGGTAGTGGCTCGTGTCCAACCACTGCGGTAATGAGAATAGTTGAACTCTAAAAAGTCTGGATCTCAGCACGCGTTTAATATTTTTCCAGCCCTTGTGCGTGGTTATGATTAACGCTAACGGCATACGATAGTCGCCAGGCCTCGTGACCTGTTGTTCTGGTTCCGACTTGAGGGGATGAACGATGTTCCTCATTTTCGAATTTTTCGGGCGACTCCTGAAAAATTAATGCAAGTTTATTCGGTTGTGAACGTAATCGAGTGATCTTAACTAGTATTTAGCGAAGGTAGAAAAATCACAGGATTGAGGCATCGCAATCATCAAAGAAATTAAAAAAAAAGATTGAAAAAGATGTGTCGGTCACACACCTCTAACAAAGTACACCAAAATCAGCAGTAACACATTTGTGTCTTTAGTCTTTAAAGTGAGACAATGGTTTAGAACCGGAATATAAAAAAGCTCTAACCAACCGTCGCAATGGCTTGAAAGCTCAATCTACACGGAGCTACCTTGATTCCAATTTCGCAGCTAGAACGTCGGGCACCGCAGATTCCACCACGCTTTTCTCATCGCAAAAGCGACGTCACAGCTCCAAAATCGCAAGTAAAATCGCACCATATGAATCCGGCTTAACCCTTTGAAGTATTCCTATCAGTCAGAAATTTTAAAGCCACTTACCAAGCACACCCTTCTGCCACGAAATGTTGCGAGTAATTTTATAAGCTGTCTTATTTTTTATATCCGCGATTTGATATACTGGCTGTAAAACGAAAAGAAACGTACCGTTTTTGTTGTCACGTAGCTAAACTAACGGGCACATCACAGAAGCCTCTAACTCCGCTCTAATTTTAGCCTATATATTCTAGTTTTGTAAAGTGGAGTTTCATGGTCAGTTCACTACTCGAACGACTCAAGTAGAGCCCTCTTTGAGACTAGAATTGGATCAGGCAGGAAGCGCGGCGCTCTCTTCGCGCGGTTATTTGACGAAGTCTTACTGACGTCATCTTCACTCGGGGCAGAATCAAGCAGGCGTTGAAGACAAGACCGGGAGTGCCATGTGCCGTTTCGTAACACTCTTCTGCTTCGAAGTTTGAGGAACCCTTACAAAACGGCTTAGTTGACTGAAGCCAAGACATGTATATTGATGGCTTATATAAAAGAGTTAGCAAGAATTGCCGCGCACTGCGAGGAACGCGAGCAAAGACCGATCAATTGAGAGGTTTAGCGAGTCGTTTCGACACGAGCGGTTCGTCCTCGAACGCCTACCTGACGCCACTGCCCACGCGCGTGCGAATCGTTGTGTGATTTGGGATGCGCTTCTCGTTCGTTTTCCCCACCTCGGCCGCTGGAGTCTTTACTGCAACTCAGCCAACACCGCTAACGACTTGAGGAAAAATCTAAAATGGCGGTCGACACCGCCGGCCCAGCCGAGCGTTAGGCTTACAACAGCGGGAGGCGATTTTCCATCCTGCTGTGGTAAGTCAAGTCATTCCTAAAACACTCACAACTTCAATATAATGCGATAAAATGCAAAGGGGCAAGTCAGCTGGACAAGAATGACGAAAATGATCCGTGGAGAAGCGGAACAAAAGGAACAAAGGACAAACACCGATCCCCAATCACGATCATGATTGCTGATACTACTCGTGTGATTAAATTTTTGTGACCCGGGCTGACGAGCCGCCATGGCGACCGTGAACAGACGAAACAATTTGATTCCACGGCACACGACGTGAATGATTCATTGTTCACGTTCAAGTGAATAAGGAAAGATCACCTACTTTTGTGGTCATTTGGACACATTTTACTCTGTCTAGGTTCATAGCTCTTGCAATTCTGACCGCCAAATGTTAACTCGGCCGTCTTGTTTACAACAGTGTGCGCCGTGTGCGCGAGCCAGAGATTTGCACGCTGCAGAACGTTTCAGACGTTTGCTACGAGACATCGCTGCAAGTCAGACGTGATCATAATCATCGTAAAACAGTTTCGTGGGTTTTACGATTCGCTCAAGCGCATTAAATTTTAGATATAATTTCACAGCACGGAGCAGCTGAACCGTCAATGATTTAAAAACCGTGTGCTCCAAAAACCACTTGCTAAAACATCCCAATACCGCTGTACTTGACTATGGTACGGCGCCCTACGACCGCGAGTAATGAACGATTCACACAGTTGTGATTGATCACATACGGCAAATTGCGAACGCCAGTTGCTGCAGGACATGCGTGTTTCGTATGTTGAGTGCAAGGCTACTACTCTTGATACTAAGCAGGGACATTCCGGTGGCTCGTGGTCGCAAATCAAGTTCTCACAACTTAGTCGGACGCTAATGTACTTTGTTTCATGCTTAGTGCACAACGCTTTCAAGGCTGCCGGCGCGAGCATGCAAGGCGGGCTTCATCTTGCAGGTCATTCGCACGCGTTATCGCGCGACCGAAACCATGGTTGAAGCCCGCGCTCGCGCCAGTACCTTTGACAGCGTTGTGTACTGAGTATGAAACGGAGTATAATATATGCAAATCAGCCTTTACCTGTGATTCGTCTGATGCGTGGCGGCAATGTTATTCATCGAGTGATTGGCTTAACAGGGGACATGAAAAGTTCGGATACGGTAACTCGTAGTGCTTCGGCCTAATGTCATGAAACGTTCTCTTACGTAGCTGCGCGAATTTAGGTACGCCAGCCGAGAAACGCTCCGAGAGTGCGAATGCTCCTAAAGGGGCATGCCTGCAGGACCAAAATGTAGCAACACGTGCAGTGCACAAATTCACGCAAAACAGCCTGGTCCTCTCCTTTCTGGCCACTGTGAGTCAAAGGCTGTCATATTTAAACTGTTGAGTATTTTTATACCTTACAACGGCCTATCATCGTAAGCGCTTATATTACCGCCTTAATATACCTTTAATGTCTCTCTTCCGTTATTGTTGCTACATGGCCCTCTTTGTCTATTTAACTTCAAATTAATGATACAATTGATTGATTGATTATTAAGTGTTCAATGGCGCAAAAGCAACATAGGCCATGCTGCGCCAAAGAAACGGTTAAAAGAGTCTATAGTAAAAGAAAGCAATTAATATTGAGAAGATTTATAACTGGTTCAGGTAGCCCGTTTTTTTAAGAAAATGTAAAATGCGATGAAAGGGGACTAAAGGTTTTTCTCCCAGCAAGAAGGCTGGATGAAATGGTAGAAATCCGGAAAGAGAAAGGAAACTTGTTCGACGTTCTTGATCAAAGACTTTGCAGTGCCAAAGAATGTGCAATATAGTCAGAAATTCACCCCAATGCTCACAGAGTGGCGTGTCCTCCCCACAGAGAAGATGGCGATGGGTCACACGCGAATGTCCAATTCTCAAACGACACAATAAAACTTCATGGCGACGGTCTCTATGGTGCGAACTCTCTCATACCCCCAAACGTGGTTTGACAACATGCAGCTTATTATCTATTTCTTTGTCCCAATCTTGCTGCCAGGCGTTGCGAATTGCTCTTTTGAGAACTGGTATAAAATCTTCTTGAGGCAGCCCAACGGGTGTTTCCAGAGCATCCTTGACAGAGGCTGCTAGCCTATCCGCCTTTTCATTACCCGAAATTCCCACTTGGCTTGGTACCCAGCACAGCTTGATAATGCATCCCATTTGGGAGGCCAGGTTTAACTCTAAACGTACTTGTTGCACAAACCGATTCTTAGAATCACTGAGGGAACAGAGAGAGGGAGAGCACTCTGGGAGTCCACAAAGAAAATAGCTTTCCTGATATTGTTGCCTAATATATATTCAATACCCATGAGCACACCATAAAGCTCTGCTGTAAAAATGCTGGCAACAGAGTCAAGCCGTCGAACTTTCACAAAGTGTTCTGAATAATGC
>JAZHYW010010796.1:0-78661 GCA_037355805.1 Ixodes ricinus | reverse complement strand
GAATAAAAAATTGGCAGCTGTATTTCTATCTATTGATCAAATCGTCATATACAGATTTGCTCAATGCTCTGGAAAAGAGCCTGTAAGGTATTGTGAATAAATAAATAAAAAATGTATGATAAATTGTGGGTTTTCGTGGCGCTTTTGTATTGGCACTATGATTAAGCATGTGTCACGTTGCCACGTGACGTGATGGTGTCAACACATGTTGTCAAGTAATGTCACGTGACCCCGTGACGTCACGTGACTCACTGCGTCAACTCGATTTAATTTGAGGAAGTCACTAGATGTATTAACCTTGTTGACAGCGTGACGTAACATGACATCGCGATTTTGCACCGAGAGTCACGTGACACCATGACGTACGCGATTTTCATAACCCCTAGTCGAGTGCTCGAGTTCATGACAATCAGCATCGCCAAACATTCGGGTAACGGCTCATGTCAATTAAATATGATAATAGCCCAACTCTAACAATATCTGAAGCTCAGCCCAAGCTTTTGCTTTCCAAACCCTAGCCGCCTAGAGCATGACTATGATGAACACTGACGGTATATAATTAGCGTTAGATCACGTGGCCGCTTGTTCAAATTGCGAGTTGAGGAGGAAATTGACAGCTGTCTCCTTCCTTCATTTTTTCTGCATCTGCTATTGCGCGGAGGGGAAAACTAATGGATATTTTCGCAAGCTATCAACGTCAGAGTTACTTCTTAACAGTATTTGTTGAAAGTACAAGAAAAATGTTGCAAGACCACTTTTACATCATGGAGGCACCCAAACATTTTTTCGTTGTTGCTGAACTGCATCCGAAAGATGTCCCCGAGAATAGAAGTATTGAAATGACTAAATGCGACCTATTAATATGACGTTACATAAAATTACATTTGTGCACGGAATTAAAAAAAAAAAAAAGATTTTAGTGACCTCAGAGGGACAGCCGAACGTTGGCCCTCAATGTAAGTCTTACACGAGCGTCGTTCTCAAGTAATTGCCCATGTTTCGACACCCTCTGTACTTTGGTTAAAGCAGCTATAAAAATATTTCTATACATCACTAAGTACTACTCAAAATCACTCCCTAACGTTAAAAACTGATTGAACTTGGCTTTGCTTCTTTTTCTAGGCAACGGCAGTCGCCAAAGAATTAGAGAAATATGAGCATCGTTTATCCCCTCAACTCGGAGTCAGAAGCGGCCAGGTGGCCTGGTGCCTATATCTTATGCCGCCAACGTTAATCATACCCCCGCGCTGGGGTTGGAAAGGAAGAAAACTCGTGTTGAGCTCCAGGCATTGTTAGAGTTCGGCTATTTTCATCACCGCAGTGGTTGGACACGAGCCATTACCCAAGTGTCCGCCGAGGCATTGATTGTTACGAGCCGATGTACAGTGCTCACGCAGTTCTCCTGTCCAATCCATGAGCCGCGCTCGACTGTCGTCAGGCGGGTGGTTTTGATCCCACAATTACGACATCAATCTTTGCGAAGGCAAGACTAAAGGAAAGAGTCTCATTTTATCCTCGCAATCTGACCGCGACAAAGAAGCCTCTGAATCAGTGGCGGCCTGTGCGAGTATACTACTTGGGCCAGACCAGGACCAATACGCCTCGGAAAAGGCATGAACATTCAAACCCGATATCATTTCATGACCCCTTTAAACTTCACGGGGTGCAAAATAAAAGCAATGAAGGGTTTCTGTTAACGAGTGACAAATAAAATTGTCGAATTAGCACTCACAAATGGAGGAGGCAGTTCCTCAGGAATACTTTCAGCCTTTCCACTCTGGCGAAGAAGGAAGACTAGCAAAGCTGTACTATGGTGGGAATGAAGTAATGGCCGGCCGCAAGTCGGCAAACCAGAGTGGAAACGCTCGAAAGGTTGCCGTCGTTACTTATAGATGGTGGTAGCTGTCTAGAGTTTAGTGTCATCATTTGTTTGGTGACGGACACGATACTGGGAAAACTAGCCCTTAACAGCTCCGCTGTAAAAAGAAGTGTTTGTGTGTGTGTGCGTGTGTGTGTGTGGGGGGGGAGGGGGGTTAGTTTAAAAAAAAACATGCTGTGTTGTAAAGGTCTCTCTTCCAAGCATCTTTGGCGCAGAACAAAAAGCGTGGCGCCGGAAACTACTTTGTTTGCAGAAACGTTCTTGTAAAAGAACACGTTCTTGTCATGCCAGACGCTCGCGCCGTTCCTCACGACGATGCGCTAAGAATGATAATACGTGCCTTTCAAGTACTTGGCTTTCATTGAGCTTGAACCTCCTGCAGCGCGCATTTTGCACCATCGAATTCGATTTTCTCAGCAAGAAGAAACTACAATGACCACCAGCGTACAGTATGATGACGTCACGTGCATACCATGTTAAACAGTTCAGCTTTCTGGTGAAATGTGATGTTCGCAACACTAGCAATAGATGTCCTAATTGTAAAGTTGTGCAGTATTTATAGCAGTCTCGCGATGATATATGGCAGCCTAGAGAGATGTTAGAGCGCATGACTGTTCAAGCATAGTGTTGTAATGTGAGGGCCCAAAACAAGTGCAGGTAAAACCGAATATAACATTAGCTTCCCGAGGCAGTATTTCGCGAAGTTTCGAGCTCATGCAAGTTGATGAAATGTGATTTATACTGAGATTTTAAGAATCTTTATCAGCCCTTTGCGCTATTTATGTAAAATTATGAATTTCATTGCGCGCATCTTTGCGCATCTCTTTTTGCAGTAAGGCTTTTTGTAAGGGATTATTTAGAAAAATAACATTAATTATCTCTCTCCTTTTTGAACTTTTCGTGTTTTTGACTTCCAATCTATCATGTGAGCACAAAGTCCTTTTGGCTTACCCTGCAACACGATGTTTCACACTGCCAATCAGCAAACAGAAAAACACTTTTACGCAGACTCCACAGCTCGCGTAGTTTCTGGTATCGTCCTTCTGCGTCGGTCTCAAGCGGTTATATGAACTTTAAAAAGTAAAATTTATTGATCATTATAAAATATATTTAATTACTAACTGAATATTTGACAACATAAATAAAGGGTCAACCACCCTGAAGCAATGCCCCCAAATTATCTGAGAGGTGTTCTGCCAATCTTTTCCAGCGTTTTTATCCTCAACAGGCACGTTGTAAGTGATATGGGACAGCCTTACACACATTTTTGATTTTGAAGCTAATTTAAATACCTATGTGTTCCTCACACATTTAACTTCTCAAACATATAGAAGTCTGTATTGCTTCTTTTATGTGGTGAACATTAATTTTATGTGTCTGTGGGCTGGACAAAAACAAAGTAAACAGGGGCGTCCGGCGGAACTATGACGATTGCGCACGCAAACCGTCAGAAAGTGCCCAATTAAGTAGCTGCCACGTCGAGTGGAACGTGCAATACTACTTCGTTTTACTTGACAAAAAAGAATCTTGGAGGACGCTTAAGCTTCGCCTTTAAAAGTGGAACGCGAAAGCGGTAACGGGCCTCGTGTGCATCGCATTCTCACTTGCTGCACAAGCGTGCCTCGCGTGGCCTAGTCAAAAGCGTCTGACTCGCAACCGAAGGGTCGTGAGTTCGAATGCTGCCCAAAATTAATTTTTTCTTTAAGACAAAATAATTACTTTAAAAAGTGGAATCATTTGAAACATACGGCGACCTTTAATTCGCATTACATGTCATGTTTTAATCACTCGCATTCCACGCGTGATGTCACGTTTCACGTGAGCATTGTGGGTTGTTTGAAATGTAGCTCCGACGTCATGACCCTATCGACCAATAAAGATTTTCCAGTCACGTCACCGACATCGGCTATTCTGCGACGTGAGCTCCTTAACGCTATCGCGTTAAAATCATCAATTAGCAAAGGCGATGCTCATTTTCAAATTAAATTGACCAGCAACTTGTCAAGAACAAACCTCAACAGCCAGGCTGTGCCAGCTTATCCTGTATGAGAAAATGTTCACTTGGGCGAGCGCTATTCTGGGCCAGATTCAATCTGAGTGCGAAGGTGCGTATAGATTAGAGTGAACAATCGCGATTACTCCTTGCTGCATGATTAGTCGCATGCACGCGGTGCTGAGTGTAAACAATGACTGTTTAAAACAACAAGCATTTTAATTGCCGCCTGGTGTTTCTATAAAAAATAGACTGAAAGGAATTATCCTAAAACTTTTGTGACATTTTGAAAATTTCATTGCTTTTAGCTCAGTTGTGTCGTCATCATATACATATATATTGTGAAGCGTATTTTGTAAACCATATTTCGTGATATATGTGGCCACGAGGTGCTCATTTCATAATTTCATATGATGTAATTAATTCGTTAGTTCAAGGACACAATCACAATTTCACTTTTAATACTGGGATACAAAGTTGTACCAATCACGGGTATTTTAGGCGACCTACCACACTTCGCGACAATATTTTATACCGTGTAAAAAGATCAGCTTGAACTTTAGAATTTTACTTAAACACGATGAAAGGACAAGCAAATACAGTATAGTTCTAAATTTCAAGCTGATCTATATACAGGTATGTACCAACAAGCTCAACTTTTTACTCTTCTACTTAAACATTTTGATTCAGGTAAAATATATGTTACTGGTAAACAAAGGGACGTTGAGTCGTATGAACACGGCGTTATGTACGTTAATGCAGATTTTCTACTCTTGCGTCGAAATGAAATAACTGAATTTCATATTTTTGGTACCTAAATACAAAAGTAAGTTGCACGGACGATCGAAGCCAGAACAAAGCGAAAAATATATTCTCAATTTAGCGGTTCAAACTGGTTCGAACCGGTTTGAACCGTTATTTTTTTCTTCCCGGAACTGAACCGGAACCGAACCGAAATCCGTGAACCCGAACCGGAACCGAACCGATAAAAATTTCGGTTCGACACTCTGGAGAAGCCCACTCGACAGGGCTCACCCGCCGCGATTATGCAAAAGCACATGTAAAGGCACGGCCACACTAGCGGCAAGCATGCTGCAACGTCGCGCCGGTGCGCCGTTGCAGCATCTCGTAGCGAGAAGAACACATTTACACTGTTTCGCCGTTGCAGAGCGGTAGTCACGTGACACTACTTAAGAACACGCACTCTTTCAGCCTGCTCGAGATTGTGTGCCATCTATCAAACATACAGTAAATTGTTTTTTCCTAGTTTTATCTTTAACACATTTTATTTACCATATTTTGGCGTCTGCTCTTCGTTAGGTTGTTTTATTTTGGATCTCCATCTACTTGCGTTGAAACGTGGTACTATTTTCTGCATTAGTTTCTTAAACCTTGGAGGGCGTTAATGATGATCTGGTGACGACCATTAATGTGATCACTCTACTCTGCTTTCCGATTCTGCGAAGTCGCCGAGAACAGATGGCGAGGCGACGCAGGTTCCGGGTTCGGCCAATCTGGCGGAATAGGAACATAGAGTTGTGCCGTATAAACACGGGTCTTGTGTGTTTGGTTTTGTTCGCACTAACGTTGCTTTGCACTTACGATAAAACGGGGTATGGCCTGCACATTCACGGTGCGTGCACTTTGAAAACGCAAGATGTGCCAGAAAACCTCCAATGTTGGGCAGATGCTAAACTGGCACTGAAAGCACGCAACTTCTCGGCGTGGCCTAGCGACTCGCGGAGCGCGAGGTCACCGGCACTGTTTTGGTGCTGGATTGGCTGGGATAGCCCGTGGCGGCGGCCGCGGCCACTCTAACTTTAAAACTAAAAGCACAGCTCGTGTCGATTCTGCGTTGCCATGGCATCGCAACGTCATATAGTTGTCGCCTCTTGTTGGTCCCAATTTATTGTGCGGCGCGGTAGGCAGAAACTGCGCGCAGATCATACCCCTGACGGCAGAAATCTCGCAGTCCGGCTACAAAACCAGTATCGGCAGCAGCCGACGTTGGGCAAGCAGCGCGTGCTGCGAGTCACCGTTTTGCCAGTGTGGCCGTTCTCAGGTACGCAGCAAAAGCCACGCCAATTCTGCTGAGCTACGCTTCTTTTGAATGTGCCGGAGGCGAGATGCCAAGTGTTGCCGTGGAATCGCTATCATCGCAAGCGCAGGCGCTGCGCGTGATTGGCCCCATTTCATCGTATGTCGCGCCATAGATTGTGCACCAACCGGTCGGCTGGCCGGTAGAGAAATCTTGCCGTTCTCCGGCAAAACCAGCCTCGTGCGGCAGCCGGCATCGGGCAAACAGCGTGCGGCGAGCTGCCATTCTACGAGTGTGGTCGTGCCTTTACGCAGTAATGTCTCAACAACCCGCTTTCATAATTTTTTTTTTTTTTGTTAAGCTTGAAATTATAAAGGAAAAATTGCATATAGCAGGTAGATTTATAAATACCCTCGATTGGGATAGCTGCGAAAAATCTGTCGTTTACGTGCCATGAAATACAGGTATGACCCCGACTTTGGTCAGGAAGTGGCAGTGGATGGACAGTGGTATGATTTGGCTGAAAGCGGGTTCAGCACGAGGCAATTTGAGTCCCGTTCTTGTGGGGCTAAAAGCAAAAAAACATGCTGCGGAGAAAAGTGCCATTGACTCACCTGAACCTCCGGCCACTGGTCACAATCTTCCCTGAGAACTCGAAGCGAGTAGAGGGGCGTCTGAGGTACCTCCGTGTATTTCTGCAACAGCCAGGAGATAACGATAAAGTGGCTAAGTTTTAAACACAGATTTAAAAAAAAAAAGAAGTAATATTAAAAACAGCCAAGTAAGAAAGCAATGCCGCCTAGGTTTGGTTCAGAATCTTCAAGGTCTTGAAACAAAAAAAAAAAAAAAAAGACGCAGCACATTTGCTATGTTGGGAGTTTTTCAACGTTCTTGATCTAGAGGAGCGCATATTGCCTCAAATGGTGGCCGACGAACCCCGCTGCCTTGCACATTGCTAGATTTAAAGGAACTACAAAAGAAATTTCAGAATTTTCAAAAGAAGGAGTTTTCGGACGCATTAAGGTCGTAGCATGCCACTAAGTTTTTGCTAGAACTCTGCGACTCCTAGTGCCTGCAAGTAAATTTGCTAAACCCAAACAAATATTGGGACTTCTTTTTTTTTTTTTTTTTTTCCCCTGGAGAGGGAAGTGACATTGAGGAGCACTAATGGTTTTTGGTAGAATTTAGTTGATGCTCAGCGCAGTTCCAGCGGTTGGCTTTAGTTAAGATTCTATGTTTTCCAAATTCTTTTCTTTTTTTTCAAATTCGGGTTTTGTTTTTTGGGGGGGGGGGGTTATTTTACTTTAAAGATTTTGTATTTTTTGCATAAATTGGTTAACTTATAATGAATTTGCACAAAAAATAGAAAATGTGTGTAAAAAAATACTGCCAAAATTGAATCAACGAAAATCCGAAAATGTGGAATTTTAGCTATAGTGTACGGCAGTCTGCGAAGGAGTGGCCATATTAGTTGTTGCCAGACTCGTCAACCGGAAAGAAATGAACGACAACGCTGCGCTCGAAGACGAGTTTGAGCTCTTGTTCAACGACCTCATGCCGACGAAACGGGAGATTCTTCTTGAGACGCGAAACTCCGGATGCGCGCTTTACGAGGGTGCCCCAGACTTGCCACCAACAGACTCCTCGGTCATCGCCTCCGAGAGACTCCCTGCCCGACTTCGCCGACGCCAAGAACGCGTTGTGCTTTGACGTCGCGCGGAGCACTTTAGTCCACATTTCTGCCGCCGTCTCGGAGGGTCTCGAGCGTCCTTTCCGGCGCGCTTACTACCCCGACTGTTTAGTCGATTGGTGCAGCACCCAAACGTCCCTTCGGGCCAGAACTTGGTCGACGGTGTCCGAGACGCGCCCGACGCCCATTTCAATCGACAAATAAAACTTCCGAATTGCCTTCGTGGTCCCCTTTAGGAGGTATAAAGGTCTACAAACTTTGTTGACAAGAGTGGACACCCTCGGCTAGAGTACACTCCTTGAACTGGAAAGAAGCTTTATTCGGGGCTGGGATGACTAGACAATTTGGCTGTTTGGAGAACCCTAGAAGGTACTTTGGGGAGCCCAGAGTTTGGAGAACCCAGTTTGAGGACCCATGCACCATATTATCACCCTTTCGAGGTCTTTACAATCTCGAGCATCCCCATATAAAAACACGACTGCCGAATTAAACGTAGAAATCGTGAAAAAAGTGAACGGCGTCAAAGGGTTGCACCTAGGTCGTGGGAGCAACCTCAAGCGCGTTAGTTTTTGTCGAGTGCGTCGGGGGTAATGCGGGTTGCGACAACGTTATCCTCGGCAGGTTTGGGTGAATTTGATATTGTTTTCTGAAATACCTGCGCCATATTTAGAAACTTTTACTTTTCTTTTAACCCTTTAAGTGCCTTGGACGAGCTGAGCTCGTCGCTTGCTTTTTGACTAGTGAATGCCATGGACGAGCTCAGCTCGTCCAGTGGTTTTTTCGGTAGTTTGCGGCGCTGATCATAGATGGCAACACTCGTTTTAGTTGGCGCATTTTTTTTTTTTCGTCGCCGCTGATTTTTTTGTAATAAACTTTTGAAATTTTATTTGTATTACTAGAGGAATAAAACTTCTAAATAAAGAAAATATGGCACTTTTAGGTTACTTTTCGAAACAAAAAGGGCACTTAAGGGGTTAAACTAGAGCATGACAGCACAGAAGAAATCTTGCGGTGATTTCGAAGGTAAACCTTCGAACGTAGCAATTCTGAAAGATTTTGTTTTTGCTTACCTCTCGAGTATGCAAACTTTGCAAGCACAAAAAGATCTTACGAATATGCCAGTCATGCCAAGCACATGATCGTGCACACAATTTGTGGCTCAAAATTTGTTTTCTTTCCGCCCGAAAACGCAATTGAGAACTGGTTGGTTTGAGTCGCGCTCACTCTCTTCTCCGTGGTCACGTGCCATTCTCTATGATTTAGACAGAACCACCAAATATAATCAAAGCCGAGGGTCATCGAAGGCATACACTCAATACTAAATATCTACAAAAATTATGGTACCCATTTTTTGTGGCTTCTAAAAAAACTGCAAATATGCTGATTGAAAAGAAAAAAGTTGCACAGCCACGTCACTCCTGGCAACTTTCTCCTCCTCTATATTTCTTCTTCCTCCCAAGTCCACTTTTGGTTTTGAGCAGTTGATTTTTTTTTACTTTATTACAAATATACGTGGCACTGTAGCAAAATACTGAAGGGGTAGTCTTCTCACACCGTAATAACTCGCCTGGCAAAAAATGAAAAACACTTTAGGGAGGTGTCAGTGTCCCTTTAAATTTAAACCACGCACATTTTGTCGCTTCAATCTACTGTTTGAAGGGCGAACAAGCGCAGCATACCGCCAAGCCGCCAAACCGCTTGAGCCAAGCTAAGCACAGTGGCAGGTGCACACATCGTCGTAGAATAAACTGCTGCATTTGCGTCGGCACTTTCGAGCCAAAATAAAAGACCGTCATCTCGCGAGTACTCCATAAAAAACATGTGCAGTTAGAGTGCTCCCAAATAAAAGTTTGCGTAACTTTTATCATTTCTCCAGTTTGTCTCCCAGTGGTGCTCGTCGCGCACGCGAACAGTCGCTACGAGACGGCAAGCGAGCAAGCTCAAAGTTGTTGGACACCGAGACGCCGGCTGAAGGGTGTGGACTCACCGCAATCCACTTGTTGGCGAGCACCTCCTCGATGTTGAGCCTCTGAGACGGGTCTGTCCGCAACAGCCCCCGGATCAGGTCCTTAGCTGCGACGAGAAGAAACGCGGCTCGATCAAGAGTCGTCCCTGAAACACGCTCCGAAACGGGGCCGGCTCGAAAGGCCATGCCGCAACGACCTCCCCGGTAGAAAGCCGGTGTCGGCAGACGACGGCAGCCTACGTCCGGAGGAGGCTCCCAAATATGCTTGCTTGGAGTAGAACGGCCTCGACTTTAAAGGCTGTAAATATTTTCCACCCGGAAGGCCGCTAAACTGAACTACTGTAACATAGCTAGAAAGAGAGGCCACTTCAAAATTAAGATCAATGTGGGAAAATTAAAAAAAAAATTGTAGCCAGGTTGGGAATGTAGTTTTCTAAGCAATGTACACGTTAGTTCTAACGCAATCTCATCGCGCAACTTGCAACGTATGAAGCCCCTTGATAAAATTCACGCTTGGCGTTTCTTAAAGTACCACCAGCCTATTGCACAAACAAAAAAGACAAGTGTCACAAGGCGGTGCTCCCCTGCCGTTCGCTTCCAAGGGTCGCTTATTTTGGTGCTGCGCCCCATTTGCTTTCAAGGACTGCATGAGGCACGCGCCTCCTACACTAGTGCATTTGACACTATTTGTGTAAGACAAACACAAACGCACCGAGTGGCTTTGGTGATGCGTGCTATAGCTGGCCGATTTCTTGGACGCGGAATTTTCAAACACACTAAACCAGTGGTTCTCAACCACTGATGTTTCACGGACCCCTTGTAGATCGACGGAGATGATGGAGGACCCCGTTCGTGGTGAGGGGAAGGAAAATTTATTGGTTAACTACGAGAGTGATTTAATAAATGGATATAACGAAGGGCTAGTGTGAAGTGCAATGCAATGCAATGCCACTAAATTTGAACTAATCAGGTGAAAATATGGAGTGTGTTACCTTTCGGTGTACAATCAAGAAAAGTTGAAAATTGCTATCTTTAGGTCGTGTCACTTCCAAGCTTTTTATCGTGGCAAGGGGCAACGAAGCAAAGATGACTGTACTTCCCAGTCAGCACCGTTTGCTTATATCCCACTATAGCTAACTCGCCGCATTTATGCCGAGGCCATCATTGATCCCAACACTACTATTACTAGCAGTGGGCTATCTTTTGGTGTTAAGATAAATAGAGCAAATGAAGCCCAAAATAGGGGCGGGCTATCTTTTTGGGGTGGTGCAGCTCTTGGGATTTTATGGTAGTCGCAAACCAAATACGCCGGAAACAGCGAGGCGCGTCAAGTACCCCGGGCGACCACCACGGCGCTACCGGTCGACGACGGCGGCAGTCAATCACCGATCATTTGTTTCATGGTATCTCTCCGCCGATCGTTATGCGTCGCTGCTCAGCAGCGCATGTCCCCAGAATCGCCCAGAGCGTCCATGACAACTAGCGCCACGAGAGAAAAATGCAGTCAGTGGCTTAAACTGCACAATCTCGCCTTCGCCTATGTGCGGCAGTGCAACAGGGCAAGCCGTCCCTTGTTTTAGGGCGAAGCTCCTTAGGGGCTAGCCATGTCCGTATGTCCAGCCAATGTATGGGGTCAGGTGCTCGTGCTTCTGCTCGTGAGCTCACGTGCTCGTGTAAAGCAAAAAATAAAAAATAAAAAATTAGAAAAAAAAATGATGAAAAAATAATGAAAAAATATGTTTGTGCAGTTGACAGGATTCGAACCTGTGCTGGGAGACCCCAATGGATTTCTAGTCCATCGCCTTAACCACTCGGCCACGACTGCGGGACGAGCAGGGGGCTCCGAGATGTGGTAGTAACTCAAGAGTTGGGGATGTCATGGATGAAACGTTGCATGTAGCCGCTCAACGTCTATACACGAGGGGCGCTGCAGTCGAATGCGTATATAATCGCGTTAAACTTTGCATGCATGGGCTCAACGTTTATAGACGAGAGGGCGCTGCGGTCAAATGCGTATATAAGCACATTCCATACCACACATTCTCTTTCTGACATGGATGAAAACGAACGAAAGGCTTTGCATGCTGCGGCTCAGGGTCTACGCAGGCAAGCACCACCAGAGCTTCGCCCCAATCAACATCATTCACCATGTGGAGATGCGGTCAATTTTTGATCGAGCAGCCCTCATCACCCGGACACCTGGACTTTGGCGAGTTTTCTCATTCAATCAGACGGTCGTAGCAGACAAAGTCAATCGTGGACTCGCGAATGACGACGGATCACGAAGCACGCTCTGAAGTCTCCCGCGTCGCAGACGGAATCTGCGCGAGGAAAACCGACGATTCAGCCCACCGAGCGAGCGCTCAAGAGCAGACTGGCAGAAGGCTAGACGCATCACTCCCGCGAAAGACGAAACAAGAACGAAAAAAAAACCATAATGCACTGTTTTTGTAATGATTGTTGCAGTTTTATGTTCCCTCTCTGTGGGAAATTAACATTTGTCTCGTACTCTTTTGCTCTTGTCATCTATAAAAGTGTGCCGTAAAATCCCGAGAGGTGCCCCATCCCCGAAAGGTAACCCACCCCCTGTGTTTGGCTCGGTTTTCTATTTTTCTTTTAAACACCGAAAGATAGCCCACTCCTAGTTATCATAGTGTTGGGATCAAGTGACGACCTCGGCGTAAATGTGTCTGGGTAGTTATACTCTGTTTCACGGTAACTTGGCGAACTGTGGCACCTAGGGCCCCGCAACCCAAAAAGAGCGTCGGAGCGAGGCACATGACTCGACATCACGGGAGCATTTGTGTCTCCATGCCAAATGCGAGGCGCGAGGCCCAGAGGAACCGGCTGTCGTCTGCTAGCCAGGAGCAGTCTGCTCCGAAACCAACCAACTTCGGATGAACGTCCACCGCAGCAACATATCCGTCCACTAGAGTAGCGAGCACTTTGGGAACAGTTCATGAGACAACTATACGCTCAATTTAGCAGCGAATCTGTGACGGGTGCTAATGTTAGGGCACAGTGCAATGTTTTGAGCGGAAACGGCTGATTACATGCATCGCCTGCACACGCCGCAAGGCGAAAAATTCGAGTGGATACAGATGTGGTATTACTTTTTACAGCGGAGCTGTTAAGGGCTAGTTTCCCCAGGATCGTGTCCGGTACCAAACAGATGTCGACACCCGTGGCGCCGACATCTAACACTCTGGTGTTGCCGCCTTGCATCGCTCATAGATGGCGGCAACATTTCTTCGGAGGAAGAAGAGCGGGAATGGAACGAGCGGCGATGTGCGCAGCAGCGCGAATGGTTTCGCAATCGCTGCGAGGCCGCTATCGCCTAAAGTTCCACTGCGTCGAGTGCTTCAGATCCCCTTGCGAAAGAAGAGCAGATCGCTCGCCTGCCACAGCCAAGAACAGAAGCTAGAGCTCTGCTGCTCTTCCTTCTTCACCAGAGTGGAAAGGCTGAAAGTTCCTTTTGGTTTAAATATATTTAAAACTCATAAATTTGTGATTATTCATTCTTTATTCTTCGTATCTTCTCATTATACTCAGTGTTTCAAGGAGCTACCAGGCTCTTTAAATTGACCGCGAAATTCGGTTTTCTAACCTATCGTGCTGCGACTTTGTGCAGCGTTGCCCAGAGATGGTGCATATTTTTTTGTAAAATTTGCAAAAAGCGAACTTACCTGAGGAAAAAGTAAAGAAAGAAAAAGGCTTAGCCCTTATGGAAATGCAGCGAAGCCACCTGTCTTCAAACAATATGGCGCAGTTTCGCACGGGAGACAAGAGAAGGTGCAAGCGGTCGCGATGCCACCTGCTGCCAACGAATGAGCACTCGAGGGCACCCACCATCTTGGGAGACGTTCTTCCACTCGGGGTTGGGGAAGTCGTACTGGCCCGCCCGGATGCGCTTCTTCATCCCCGGCGAGATGGCCAGGCCGTGGTTGCTGTAGAACGGCGGGAAGCCACACAGCCTGCGGGGAGACCGTCCCACACGGCGTTCGCACAAGCGTCCACGTAACACTCTCACAAGCCAAGACAAATTGGTCTCGTCAAGGTGCCCACTTTCCATATGCACAGAGTTCTTTTCTTTGGTCTTTACAGATTTGTTTTAAAAATGTCGTAAAAGCAGGTCAATCATACGGCCAAGGGGACGAATTATCGAGGGATAATCGTCGCAATAAGTTTGTTAATAGACTAAAATGTGTTAATGAACTGTTTAGTTAATGAAGATAAACATATGGTTCTAATCAGGAACTTTTTAACTCAAAACATGTGGGAAGCGCAGTGGTGAGCCAAAGATAGCACTCGTGCAACAACTGCAAGGTGACCGATGGAAAAAACGCACCCGCAGATTTCTTTGTATCTTATCATCTGCACCTTTGCTCTGCAAGCCTAGCACCCATTGTGCAAGTGGTAACTTAACTACAGCGCGAAGCAAAGGGATTGATGGTCGTTTGAAGGGACCGCATAAATCAGTTTGCGAACATGTTGAGTCAAGATCTTGTAAAGGGGTGACCGAAGAATGTGTATTAAGGGTGTAAAAATTTCACCGAACAGGCTACCCGAACAAAAAGTTAGAAATTGAGAACTTGAAATCCCTACCTAAGGCGTCCCCCTGTCAATGCAAAATGCCCGACTGATTGGCTCTACAGCCGACAGATGGCGGCATTGCACAGATGCGAGGATCCACCTCAAACTGTGGGGAGTGTTTGTAATTTAAAGGCGGACATCTCCAGCGGAGTGTAAACTGTGTTGTTGCATGGCGAGGGGAAAAGCAGGCAGAAAAGCAGAGACGCTTGCAGACGATCAACGCATTTGTCACCCGTTAGCCGCACGAATTGCACGCGCGAACCGTAAACCATGCAACGCTGACTGAGTAGTTGGAAACTCTCCGTAATGCAGGCCCTTTACAGGTGGCCATGATGGGTGCTTCCCTCGACCTCGGCAATACAGACGACGTTTCTGAGCAAGAAGCTATGCGCTCTTTTTCTGCGCGATTTGGCAGTGTACGAGTATTTTATTCTACCGGTAAAACACAAAAAATGAAGATTCAACAAGAACAACAATACAGATGTATCGCTTCTTTTCGACGATTATTTTCAGCTACTCGTCGTAGTCTGCTTTACACTCTGGTCATTACCGCGTCTCTTTTCTTGTCTGCAATCTCCGGACAACGTCTGCAAGTTTGGGCTCCCCTACAGTTCTAGGCTGGGTGAGGCACCTCAACAACAAGGGAAACCTCCGAAACCAGCCACCGACAAAAGCTGTGTCAACACCGAAGCCGACTCCGAAAAACACGGCCCGCAGAGAGCACTGTCGACATCTATCGGCTGTTGCGCCAATCGGAAGCCTTTGGTTGGCATGTGGCCACCGTACCTAGAGATTTGGAGTTTTTCATTTCCAACTTTCTACTCTGGTAACTTTGTTCAGTGAATTATTTATACCCACAAGGCACATTCTTCAGCCACCCCTGTGGAAAACGTTGGCTCGATACGTTCAGAAAATGATTTATGTCGTCCCTCTGAGCAGTCATCAATCCCTTTGACCCACCCTAACTTTCATGTTTTATTTTTTTTTGAAGTCTGTAATGTTTAGAAAACGGTGCAACAACAAGCTGCACAACATGCTGCAGCTTGTTGTTAAACCATACATCTCTTAATGACCAAGGCGTCATGGTAGTCGAGAGACCAGGCTGGGAGACGCAAGCCCTAACAAAAAGTGAGGCTTGGCAGAGGTCATCGAATCTCAGATGCGCTGCAAGAACACCAATAGCGCTACGGTCAACGGTTTTGTCCTGGCAATTGTACAAATGAAGTCTATGGAGAAAGAATGCATGATGCTTTAACCTCAAGGTCTGGTTCATTTTAAGGATTTTTTTTCTTCTTTCTGTGCCCATAACGTTTGGTGATTCCGGGAGCATAATAAAGAATCGTGACTAATGCTGACTGAGATAAAATGCAAGCTTTATTACTTTTGCTGCTCACACTTTATCGCTTTTACCTACTACAGTTGAACCTCGATTTGACGAAGTCACCGGGACCTGCTAATTATTTCGTTAAATAGGAAACTTCGTAAAATCGAGGCAGGAGTCCTCGCATTTAGGCTGCACGGGTAATCCGAATTAGTTTGTTAAATCGGGAAATTCGTACAATCGGATTTCGTTATAAATCAAGGTTCAACTGTATGTGTGCAATTGGGAAAAGAAGGAACGAGCGCAGTTAAGCCACCAGGCGGGCTGAGTCGCCAGGAGAGCTATGCGACTAGGTCAGCTAAGCAGCCAGGCCAAGCCAAGCCAAGCATGACCGTGGACACTCGTGTCACTGCGCCGTCCCAGAGATACAAAAGCGATCGACAACACGATCGCGTGGCGCGCACGTTCAACAAAGCTGGTCTCGAGGAATGACCCAGCTCCCAGCGATGTTTGGTCCGTCGAATGCATCGGTGGCTACATATAATGTAAACGACTTAATTTTTGGGAGGACCTAATTTTCACAAATTCGGCGAATCGCTCACAATTCGCAAAAAATAGGTCCCACAAACAATTCCAGTAAAATGTGAACAAATTGGTATCTATACTGAGATCCCTTCGCGTCGCGTAAATTAGAACCCGCGAATTATTCCAAAACTTCACCTTTGACCTAAATCGCGAAATATGGAGCCCATGAAAAATAAGTCATTTACAGTATGCCATAGTCCGTGGTCCGTTTTTGGACAGTGAAAGTGCGCAAGTGGTTAGGCCCACAAACCGCCGCCTTCCGTGACAAATGCCGCCGGCACAAAAGCTGCGTTAGGCGTCCTAGAGAAAATGCCAGAAGCACCTCAGCGAGGCTCGCAGCATACAAAGGTTAATTACTTTTAAAAGTAAACATTTGACAGAGATCTCTCTGGTTGGGAGTAAGTAATTATTGAAAAATTTGAACACCAACCAAGCCCTTCTATAGGGACCCCTACGTTTCAAGGCCCATTCAACCTCTTCTTCAGGGGCGACTACGGCTATGGCTGTTCAGCAGCAGCGTCGTTTTCTTTTTCTTCTACGGCGTGTGTCCGGTCTTTTTCTACGGCTGTGCCTTTTTCAATAAAGTGACGAAGCCCGTTCACATAGGCAGATGGTAAAGCTCCGAGAGACATATTGATGTTCTGTGGCGTTGTTTGAATATGCCATGATTTGAGGAACAAACCTTTTCAAGGATTTGTCTCAACATCAAAAATGCATGCATTGTCAAAGTCAATACGATGGTCCTCGACGTCGCAGTGCTCAGCGATTGTGCTATGCTCGTGATCAAACTTGCGTACGTCGTTTTTATGTTGACGGATTCTCTCTGTAAAGTTCTTCGTTTCGCCGATGTATGTGGCCGCGCAAACCCCGCAAGGAATCTTATATATAACGGCTTGGGCTCTTTCTTTACCAGGGCGATCTTTTGGGCGTGGCATGAGTCGTCCAAGGGTAGACACAGGTTTGTGCGCTAGTTGGATACCCTCTTTGCAACTCACAGTATGTACCTGATGCAGTACTCACAGTATGTACATGATGACCCCCAAGGACCACATGTCGCACGACTTGTCGTAGCGCTCGGGCCCTAGAACTTCGGGAGCTGCAAAGCGAGGAGACCGCGGGCAGTCAGTGGCTTGTACCACCTCCGGAGAATCACCAAGCTTTCAGAAGGACGCCGCAAACTTTCATGCAGGTATGACTGCAAAAATGTTTGCTCAAGACTGAAGATATCTACAACCTTTTGCAATTTATTAGATTATTGATGTTTTCTAAAACTTTCTCTACAATTGCTGACAGGTACGATGGCCAGCAAATGGCGATCAATTCTTAAGAAACTTGAGCCTACACGATAACACGTGAGAAATAGCCTGTTTTAAACCCCTGACACAAGGCAAACCATCTCTGTGCAAAAGCAAAATACTTGGACCAATTTTTCAAATAATTTGAAATGGGATACTATTTTAGATCCCATATGAGTGAATGCTTATAAAAAAATAATGTCTCTACTGAAGAAAGTTGACAGCACGAAACTCGTGAGTAAACATTTCTTCGTATGACACCCCAATGCAACCAGCTCTAGAAAACTATGTGTTAAATGTGTGGGAACCACAGCTAAAGAAGGACACAGAAAGAGTTGAGACACTACAGCAACTGACTGTGCAATTAAAATTTACAAATTAAAAACTTTTTTTTTTCTTTTGGAACTGAAATGTTTGAGAAATGTAGTGTTTAATCTCTCGAGGTTAAAATAAAAGTTTGTAGGCGAAGCTTATTTAAAGATCTGCAATAACAATTCTAGCCTAAACCGAGGTATGGACCTGTTGCCACCTCACTAGAAACATGCAAGCTTGAACTACTTGAAAGTGTTGGACCATATGACCTCAAAACTAATGCAATCAACCTCTCCTTGCTTGCAAGAAATGCCGACCGTGATTTCTTGCCACACACACAACCATGCGCACACAATCCATCCACTGACAGTATCAGTTCTCTCAGGAAACCCCTGCAATCCTCTCCGGTTAGAGTGGCCAAACTACCTGCAGTATTGCTAAATTAAAAAAACAAAATTAAGGATTCTTAATAGACCATTTGCTAAATCCCCCAAGTGCCCACGACACGCACTCGAGGAATCGTGGGAATGGTGCCACTTCAGTTACCTAGTGATTGGTAATTTTGACCAATTCAATGCTTTTACACTTTTAAGTGCAATCCGGAATGATAATATTGTAAGAGATTTCTGATCAGCCAGGGTGAAAGGTGGATTGCATGCACAGTATCAAAGACACTGACATTGACGAGAAATTCTAGAAGTGATATGACAGGTCTCTGCTATCTACACGACACTTATTCAGGATGACTCCAGATTGCACAGAAAAGTGTGCAAGCATATAGAATTGGTCGAAATTACCGATCACTAGGGAACTGAAGGAACACCGTTCCTACGATTTCTCGAGTGTGGGTCGGTGCGCTTGGGGGATTTAGCAAATGATATATTCTAAGTTACGTCGCAGCCCATAATAGAAAATAAATAAAAAAGTAATGAAGGGAAAATAAATGGATCTAGCCCTGAAAGGCACTTTGCATGTTCAATAAGTTTCACTATTAGATTAGAAAATGCTATTTATTATTTCTGGGTACCCAAGCCCTTAATGAGAGTGAAATAAATACAATGACAAGCGAACACATTACACCAGCAATGTCACACAAAAACGTAGTCACTTTGTGAAGTGATGTTGTACAAGAGAAGGAAGGGGGACTGACCGACGTAATAGGGTGTGTAGCAGGGGGTCTGTAGGGAGTTGAAGTTTGTGGTCTCCTTGGCAAAGCCAAAGTCCGTCAGCTTGAGCACTGCGCTGTCGTCGGGCTTGGAGTACAGCAGATTCTCCGGCTGAAGCACGACATGGAAGAAAGACCCAAACTGTCATGTCTTGTGAACATCATTTGTTTTCAGGGAAAGCATTCAAGGGTTTTCAACGACGTGCTGAAACTTTTCAAGAACTCGGACACCTCAAAATCTCTTCATTTTAGAGCAGTGGTGCTGCGAAAAATATTTAATGATGCAACAAGAATTTACCCCTCTGAAGCGACGTTTCGATGCAAAATGCAAGAAAGCTTCTGCAGTTCCTCTTCGCCATCCCCATTAGTAGAGCTTCGCAGTTACCTGGAAACTTCCCAGCTTTGCTATATAAGCCTGGTCCCTCCTTTGGCCATGTTGATGAGTCTGGAGACGTGGCGAGAATGTTGAGTGTCGCCGATTTACATTTGTTTACTCCTGCGCCTTTGACTCGCTCACTCATCAACAAGGCACGTTTGGACTAGACCTCGACGGTTTGCGAGGGCTTAGAATGATCCTCCATCTCACCGTAACTTGGCAAACGGCGAAGCTTATGGTCCTAGTTTGCCAATGGGTGCGTCGGAGAGAGACGCGTTTCGCTCCATTTCCCTAGTTAGGCGTGGTGCTGTCAAAGCCATGGGCCAGCTAAGGAGGGAGTTCCTCCTTTCCCTCCCACCCCCATACCTTTCATAAGCGCTGTCGTGTGCTTCGCCTCCTTCGCTCCAATTGTTTCAAGGAGGTCGTAGTGTTCGCTCTTTGCCAAGGCATGGTGAAACGAGATGTTGACACTAAACGACTTTCGAGGCTTTCAAAGACCACCCGTAACCTCACTAACGAGTCCACTGCAACAACTAAGCAGCGGCCAGCTTGGCAGGAGACAACGGTGGTACCGCAATTGACACTGCCGTTTTGAAAAGCAGTTGCTATTTAGAATTAGGTCCTTCGATACGCAGACTACCAAATGTCATCAGGTCGAACATTTGGATGTCGGTTGCGCACCACTAAAGAAGTGACGATGCTATTGAGATGCGGGACACAATCTTTTCTGAACCAAACCAGCAATGTCGAGACACTCCCAGAACTTTCTCATTCCCATTTTATATGGTAGCTCTCATAACGAGCAATCTGGGGCTGCCTTCACTCACGAAAGTTTTAAAGGTCGTCGAAAGATTCCCCACTTTACTAAAACAAGCTGCTTCCTTAGAAGCACTCCAGCTATCGCCAGAATTGGTGGAATTTTCGGGTGAAGTGACGACAACGGGGCAGGAAGAGTATATACTATTTTGTTTCACTCTCTTCCAGGCTATTTTTAAAATTCTTTTCTGCCAACCTTTTTTCTCCTAGTATATAATGTTACATCCGGCCCTTTTCGCATAGAACTTATTTTTCTCGCCCACTTTTTCACTTTTACAATCCCGTTGTCATGTTGGACTCCTTTCTGCTAAATCTGTGTTGCCCACCGCACAGTGGATACAGTCAAACGCCGCTACAACGAACGCTTCTACTACGAAATAGCCTGTACAACGCTTTAATAGCCTGTACATCTGCTTTATTGGGGTCATTAAATTGCGCGACGGATATAACGAAGTGACGTGTTTAACGAAGAATTATCGCGGTCCCACACGCTTCGTTATACAGGCGTTTGACTGTAGTGCATAGTTCCGACATTGAGGAGATGAACATTTAAAGCGCCACTGCACAAACAGAAACATGCTTCCACAAAGCAAATTAAGGAGAGTGATGCCAAAGTGTATGTCAGATGAGCTCGTGCACAATCCCAAAGGTTTAAAGGGATACTGAACCGAAATGTAGATTTTGCAAAATAAGGCTGCAGAAACGCTCAACGGGACGCTACGAACTCCAAAACATCACTCATACATCGATATTTCAAATGGATGGCCGTACTTTTGGAAAAAAAGGGCGAGGGCTATGACGTCATGGTCCTCCTGGAACAGTTGAGAATGAGGGGAAGCGGTCTCGCTTCTCTCCTCCACGCTTCGGTTCACCAGCTGGACGGGACGTAGCGAGTAGGAGAGGGAATGAGAATCGTGACGTGACTTGTCTCGATCGGCCGTGTTCAATCGCGCACTTCTTTTCCAAGATTACTGCTGCCCGTTACAGATATACGCTGTATAAGTGATGTTTTTGGATCTTGCAGCATCCCACTTATCCATCCAGCCTTGTTTTGTGAGCTCAAAATTCAGTTGAGTATCCCTTTTAAAGAGGTGCAGTATACTGTGAAGCAATTTTGTAGCAACTACTTTAGATATGAAAGACCTTGCAGCAGGAATACCAAACTTTCCACACAAGATATGCGTGACAAAATCTTTGCTAACTGGCAAGTGATGCCATAAAGACCAAGTTCTCCAACAGAGTTATTTGAGTAAACAACACTTGACTGTACATAAGCAAAAGAGCAACTGCCCATGGCGAAAATCAGCCCTCTGGCAGCTGGATTATGGAACTGGTCCAAGCTGAAATGAGACAGTCCAGCTGGATTCCAGCTGGGCTGTTTCATTTGCAGCTGGGACCAGTTCCATAATCCAGCTGCCAGTAGGCTGATTTTGCTTGGGTGGGCACCACAAACAACTATTAGAAAGATGACAAGCCAACCCAAAAAGCAGATGGTCCCTGTAATAGACTTCCTATCTACACTTTCATGGACAGAAAGGACCACGGTAATGCTAAGAGCACATCTTTGGAAATTTAAGGATGTGCCCCAAACAAATTAGAGTCTGCTTGAACAAAACCTTTACATGGAGTGGTCGTACATATTTCCCAAAGGCCTGCATCACACAGGCATCACAGCACCAGTCAGTGCTGAAAACAGCGCTGACCTTGCTGATGCTATGCTGACTTCGCACTATGTTAATGATACAGCATTTATACAGTGCTGCACCAGTGCTAAGCTATGTTCAAGCCAAGTCAGCACTCTTCCTAGTTGATGATTTACCACTGTGATGTATCCATGAACTGGCCTTCAATAACGCAGCAACCTCAATTAAGTAAGTCATTACTTAAAGGCACTAAGGTGGATTTTGAGATTGTCTCTTCATGGCGTAAACTCAATCTACACACCTGCGCATCCTATAAAAGTCAAAATTACAGTCACGCTGGCGTTTTTTACCCTTAAAAATGCGACCCAAACCGCGACACGGCCCTTTTTCTCAGATATCGCAAAAAAGGTGGCGTGTTGCTGGGGCTTTGTCGCGTTTTTAAGGCCGAAAAACTCCACGCGTGATTGTAATTTCGGCTTTTATAGGATGCTTAGAGTCCATAGACAGTTCGCACCATAAAGATACAATATCAAAATCCACCTTAGTGGCCCTGGTTCCCACTAGTTTCTAGTATTTACTGAAAAACAGCCTATATATATGTGCAAAATGTTATTTGAGCAGAGCAACGAATAAAAATGGGACCCAAAAAGCTTCATTCACTTTTCCGCATTTACCTCTGTTCTGTTTTCTGACCCCTTGTGTGCTAACAGAGCAGGGCTGGTATAAATGAGGCCACACCGATTATACTGAAAAGTTGCTGTCTTATCCCATGCAAAAAGAGACGACTAAGAAAAGCACACTGGCTATTTGTCATTATACCACACTTTTTCTAGATTTGCACACAGCAATTTGCGCCCCTGCACAATTCCCGCCATAAACTTCAAGCGCCGAATTACGCCTACATAAAACAGACGGCAATAGACACCAACCTTAAGATCTGGCATTTATTCGCAGCCAGTCCTACGGCATAAAGGAAAATCTAAAACACCTCGATCGTATGAATAAAGTCGTAATTGCGCAGAATGGAGACTGAGGGCAGTCATAGGGCGATACATTATATTTTCCACTGAATTTAGTGGGAAATGGCTACGCAACATCATTAGCACGACGGTGGTCGGGTAATGCCACCACGACGGTGGCCGCACGTAGACTAATCTCCCAGCCATGTCGTGTCACGTCAGGTCACAAGTGTCACGACGTTAGAGAACGTCACGGTGTCACGTGAAACTGTGTCGCATGTACCGTATCGTCCCGTCACATGGTCATATGACCATGTAAGTGACGCCATGGTAAGGTGCTTGTTTTCCCAACATTTTTCTGCGATGCTCTAGGCTTGCAAACCAGCCCATAAAAGCATTCACCTTAAAACTCTCGCTAAAACGAGATAAGATATAGCCAGGCACAGAAATATCCCGTTGCAGATAAGGCATCTCCATCCGCTGCTCGGCAGCAATGGACCCAGTTTCAAGTGTCGCGCAGACTTGGTCAAAGGGCCAGAGGTGCACGTGCCCTGTGGGTGCAGGTTTGCCTTAGCGAGTCCCTGTGAGCAATGTTCATGCGATGAAAGGTGGAGCCACAGCCTTGCAGATGTCTCGGATGATTTCTGCCGCCTCTGCATGGTAAAGGGGGGAAATACATAAGGAGCTCAGGCACCTTTCGAGTGGCAACGGAAATGGCACCCTGTGCCGCAAGATAGCAATTCGTAGGGGGGGGGGGGAAACTGCCTCAGGGCGGCAGAATTTTAGGGAGGATCGTAGGGATTGCCTGGATGCTTAATTCCAGTGGGAATTTTCCCCCCAATGGCCAAGAAAGGGTCGCAAGGTCCTCTTACGAGGGTCTACGTAACAAATTCCGACTTTCTAGAAGCTTATGTTCATAAGACACAAAACTCAGAGTTCATTTTGTGTTTAGCATCCCTGGCCCAGGGCCTGGCTTCACAAACTGGGTCCTCAGGAATATGCGTGTTCCACAGAGCACAATCCGTGGCTTCCAGGGCTCCAAAAATTTGGTAGTCAATATGCCGCTCATGTGCAATGGTGAGGCCAGATTTTCTCGTCATATTTCATTACAGTTTACAAGATCTCCAGACTTCTACGCCGCTTGGTCACGTCAATGCTCCGGACCGAAGAGGGGTGGGGGGGCTGCTCTTTGGCCACTTTGTATTAGGAGACGCATAGCGTTCCCCGAGATAAAAAAAAAAAAAAAACTTGAGGGTCCTCGGCGCAGGGCGAGCACGCTATACCATGACTTGTGATTGGGCTAGTCAGTTCATACTTGAAATTAATAAAATGGCGCAGAGCTGATCCAAGGACGAAGAGGCACACGTCGACAGGACTGGAGCCGACTTCCAACCAAGTTTATTGCAACATCAAAACGAGCAATAAAAGTGGTGGAAGCGGCACTTGGCCTTTGGTAGTGGAGGTTCTGCAGCAGGCACAAAATGCTGGTTTGGAGCAGCTGCTGGGCGCTTTTGGAGCAAATACCTAAATCTGCTAGCACATCACTCGTAGAACCAAAACGTGATTGCATCGTCAAATGAGTTCATATCTGATGATTGAGGGTTCCTCCTTGATACTGGAGCATATTAATTATTACCTTTTCTTAGGTAACAATAGATAGGGTGCCGAAAGGAACACGGAGCTTCTTTTTAGAAGTAAGGCTCTGGTCAGAGTATTAAAAATGGGTACCAAAAATGTGGATGAAAAGCGAACCATAGCGCAGCCCTCCAGTCGGGATAAAGCCTCTTTCCCCTCCCCATTTTACACTTGGTAGCTTAAACCAGCCTGTAAATATTTCATTTCTCTAAAATGCCATCAAGAGCCAGCATATCCGCTAGACGTCTGGCAATAAAAAAAAAGAGTGTGTCCCACAAGTTTTATGGACCTCGCCAGACTCAAGGCTCTAATATCATAAACAGCAAAAGCAACCACCTGCAAATATTATGAGAGCCTACACTTGAACTTTAAAAGGATACTACAACAAAATTTCTGAGCCTATTTTTTGGTCTATGCATGTTCAAAGAAGCAGGATCATCTGGACACACAATATTTTGTTAAAGAAGACACAAAAGGAATTTTAAAACAAATTAAAGGGCAACTCGCTTCATTTTTGATATTTAGAAAACTATGCAGCCTCTTCAGTATCATATAGGAAGACCCCATGTCAAATATTACGATCGAATTCCGTCTATATATTTAATAAACTGGCCAGCAAACATTCAAATGAGCCAAGTCGCCGAAATCTGCCAATTCTAGCATGCGACGTGAGTGCGCAGTCGTCAGCGCAGTCAATGCGACGGAGTTGGAGCGGCCAACGTTGAACCACTACATCAGAGGCATGACTACGTCATTCTCACGTTTTGTTTGTTTTTACTCCTCAGAACGAAATTGAACGATGACGTCATGAGTTTCTCCTTTCCGGTGTTGGCTCGACGGCCTCCACGTGAGTCACCGTAATGCGGACACGCTAGTTTGCGCTGCCCTTCGCGCTTATCGGTCTGTTCCTCCGCTCCCACCTCTCCTCTTTTCGTCTTCTCCCCTTCCCTCTCCCCCGGGCCATCACAGTCCACGCCATGCAAAGCGACCTGCCCATGTCGCGTGTCCTGTACCTCGCCCCCCGAACGTCATAAGACCACGTGGTTCGACGTGGAAGTGGCCATGACTCTGATGACACGATACCAATGTTGCCTGAGCGCAACCAAGAGTTTCAGTATCAGCTGATGTTTAAATTAAGATTACACAAATAATATTCCACATTTCGTGAATCCGAAGCGCAGAGCTGTTTTAGTAGTGCTTTGTGAAATGTAATCGCATGTAAGCCTAAATTTTCGGAAATGAGCGCGAGTTTTCCTTTAAAGAATACGTATGCAAATCTGAGCGGGGTGGATGTCGCTAAAGCCTCGTTCGTAATGCCTGTCTAGGAACTTTGAGAGGTGGTGACAATAACTGTCTCGTCTATAACTATACTACATGCTTTGAACCTGACCCCATCCCGACAGCTCTATGGCCAGCACTAGAGAAGAGGGTGGGAGGAACTCCCGCACTCAACAGGACTCCTTTTGTGTGTTCCAGACGTCACTATTCTCCTCTACAAGATTATAGAAGATTAACCCCGCCCTCAGAATTCACACAAAAGCAGATTTGCGGTTAGTTGCTGTGGCCCGATTGCCGGTACAGTGCCGCCTGCTTAGGTGGCTGGAATGGCTAGGGCATCCTGACGTCAGCCTCTGCCGCAGCTTGGCTCATCCCGAGACAGACTACGTCACGATTGCGCCGGATGTGACGTGCTCTCTGCTGGCTACTTTCCAAGTGCTTGCCAAGTCGGCTGCTTATAGCGAAATATACAGCCATCAGGCTCAAAATACAAACAGAGCGATTGTCATTTATAGATATTGTGGATCATATTCAGCCTATTTCTGAAGACGACGGGTATATTTCAAATTTCGTTGAAGCATCAATTTAAAGGTGACACTGCTCTCTTAGCGGTGTTGGAACCAGGGTTAAGTCAAAGTTTGCCGCTCTTTCAATCCACAGCTTTTTTTTCTTTCTCTCTCTCTCTCTCTGGCTCTAATTTTCTTTTTTGTTTTTCCTTTTCTTTTGAAGAGTTCGCAGTTTCGTGTTTACGTGTTGCGCTAACCTTCCCACCTAGGTCAGCCGCTGCTCCCGGGGTAATCCGGCGCTGAAGCGGTGGAGAGCTCGGCCAGGATGCACGCCGGTGGGCTGCGGCGGTGAAGGTTGACGCGGGCGGCTCAGGTGCCACAGCACTCCGCAGAGGGATCTTATCGGGAGTAGAAGACCCTGGTTCTGCTTTATTACATTAACCTAGCATCCTACTATTTTGTAAAGTTTACTTGCAACTTTTAGTTCCTGACATTGCAGACATCATCTGGAAGTTTAGACTGGCGTCGGCAGATCAACCCACCAGGCGCGGCCGACCAGCCAGAGGAAGATGAGCAATCTTTATACTTAATTTCACCGGGAGTCGACGCCAGAGCCGACTCTACGAGTTGATTGGCCCCACCCACACAGCATCAAAGTAGCGACAGCATGGCATTTAAATCATCTCTCCTTGCCAGTATGCAGCCAAATTAATCCAAGTGCGGAGAGTGTGACTTGCACTTTTAGCATGTGTGTTCTGAGGTTTTATGCGTTAAAGTCTCTGACGTGCGCCTGAGCCTAATCAGGGTGATAACGTAACTATCAGTGAGTAGAGATGCCGTAAAATAGTCACAATAGAGGCGCCGCTCTTAGAGCAGCCTTCCAGGCTGCTTCCATTTCTGCAGAACATCTCCTGCTCGGATGACGTAACGCCCTTCGCTGAATGCAGGGAATGAATGAAAGTGGCTGTTGAGGTCACGTGGCGTCAATTTTCCCGCCAAATCCAAGCGGAGAAACTGAATTCGTTTGTGGATGATGCGACACAAGGCCATGTAGCGTCACCTTCCCAGCTAAACCCAGCCGTGAACCTGAATTGGTGTTGAGTGTCACGTGGCGCTCAATTTTCCTGCCAAACTGGTTGGAACCTATCGCCAAACTGAGCAGTGAAGCTTTGCTGGGTTGCCATGCCAAATTTAGCAGGGAATTTCGCTAAAGTCAACACCACACGGGGTCAAAACAATTTTGCTAAACTTTGTAGCTGGACCTTTCACAGGCGGATGGGGAGGAGGAGAGGAGGGAGGGGGGACGAGTGAATGAAGGAGGAGCGGGGAGAGGAGGAGGCAGGGAGGATGAGGGGAGGTGGCGGAGGAGGAGAGTGCACGCTTCCCTCCCCTCTGTACCCCGCCCTCCTCCCAAAAGTAGACTGCTCTAACTCCCATTACGAGACTGTAAACGTCCTTTCTTTGTACCTACTTTTTTCACTGCCACCTCTCTCAGCTAGGTAACTTTATTTTTGCTTTAAGCCTCATCCCGGCAAAGGTGCAGGCCCAATTCTGGGTGAAAATGTCATTGAAGGCGCAACAGGCAGCAGACTTTTGCTCACGAGCACATGGCACAACCATGGCACAGCCCTTCACATCACCTGAATATAAATGATCCCCTGCAGGGGGAAAAAAAAACACACACACACATAGAGAAAAGAAATACAAAAATTATACATTAAAATACTTATCTGCTATGCAGAAAGTGAATCAGACAAAACCACCAAGAGCAACTTCTTAGTCAATGGGATGCACCGAAGGCATGCTGATGCACTTGTCTCCAGCCTTCCCGATAAAACTCCTCCTACTATTTTTCTCCAACTCGTCCTTCTGCCTTTCAATAACGACACAATGAGAGTCAAGCTTTTCACAATACAAATTACCGCATGGGAAATGAGCGTACAGTTAATTAAATACCCTCGCTCGTCTCGAGCCAAGCAAGGCCACAAGACGTGCCCTCTTTCAGCTGGATGTGCCGACTGTGATTCTGGTGTTCAGCTGCAGCGGAAGGGCTGCCCCCTAATTGGTCGCGACAACACGTACGCCAGACGATAAAAGTTGTCGTTGCCCTCTATGTTCCAAGAGTACTGGCTAATTCCTTGGTCCAGGGGTTCCCAAAACTTTTCAGTCCTCCCATCTCTCCCGACCAACGACCAAGGAACCCCTCGTGGTCTCAGCGTCGAAGCAACAAACTAAGCGGCGGAAGCCTGCAGACTATATGTAAACATACCGTAGCGCATACTAGCGAGTGTTTGGCACAAAGTTTGGCGGCCGACGGGTGGCTCAGATCTCCTGGTTAGTGCCTAGACCACGCAACGCTTTACCCAGGGAAGGAACGACCTAGGAAGTATGGGGAATACCTACGAATGCTCTAGGGGAACCCCGGGGTTCCCAGGAACCAGAGATTTGAAAACCTACGCCTCTGAGGAATCACCGGGCAGGTTTCCGCTCTCCTGCCCGTCACACGGAGGTACGAGCAGGTACCGAGAGAGTTTGATCAAATATCGAGTCCCCGTCGTTAGGCGTAAATGACGAAGGAATGTTCAGGCCTCGAGAAAAAGGAGGCCAAAGAAAGGCTAGAGGACATTTAGGTAGGCGAGACGGGTCCAAGAGGAAGGCCCCGTAAGGTGACCGACCTCGAGGCTACCATAGCGCTATGTGACCGGCGAGCCAAAAATGCGGTTAAGCTTAAATGTTGCCGTATACGGAGTTACCGGCGGCGACTCCGGGCCGGCTACAACGCCCATTTGCCTCGGCTTCGACTCTGGCCGGCGTTGTTTGTCACATAGAGAAAATCTAACGAGCTTCGTGCAACCGACACCCACCAGATAACAAAGGCACGGTGCCAAATTTTGCACCCGCCACCAGTGGCCAGCACGGGCCCGGATCACTTACGTGAGTGCCGCGTCAGCGTTTGGCGAGAGCTCCGTGTACCCTCCGATCGAATGCAAGGCCAAAGCGCTGCCGCGGCGCTCTCGCTCGATTTGTGCATCCGAGCTTATCTCCGGTAGGGGAGAGAGGAAATCCGCCTCTGCGGCCTCATTGCCTGGGAGGTGCCGGTGCAAGGGTGCTACCCCCGCCCACGGGCTGAACTTCGAGAAAAGAAGCAGGCCTTCTTCCGCTCACCCCTTTCCGTGAAGGCGCCCTCTGCTCGCTCCTGGATCCTCTGGAACAACTCGCCTCCTTCCATGCTGAAAGAGGGCAAGGACCACGACTGAGAAAAGGGGTAGAACGTTCCGTAAGCGAAGCAAGAAACGTTTGTGCAACCGAAAGTAGGAGAAGGAAAACGGGCGAGGAGGCGGCAAGAACTTCCGCACAGCCATGGCTCGATCCTGTCGCGAGAGCCAAGCTAACCGTTTGTCCCCGAAACTTGGGCGTCTGTTCGGCGGGAAGAGTTGGGCCTCAAAGAAAAGGCCCCTCCCGGCGTACGCGTATGCTATGCTTGCAGGGTTAACTGGGTCTAGAGGAAGGGGATTCGGTCCACAATTGGAAGCAGCCTGTGCCAAGCCTATCCAGAAAGTGCTCCCCCAGTGCTTTGAGTCCTAACCAGTGGGAGGGGGGCGTTCTGCGCCACGATGGCGATGTTGACATGTAGGCAGCGTTATTCTCATTTGGTGCCGCGATCGCGAGAGTGCTGCATCTCCGAAAGACGCTGCCGCCGACAGGGGCTGCGGGTCGATAGACGGCACCAAATTGTGACTCGGCACAAACTAAAGGCAGAATCTTGGTCGCCGCTAAGGGGAATAGTTGGACGAAAAGTGCCCGAGCGACAAAACTCCAATCCGTAAACTCCGAGAATCATTGTTTTTCTCGAAACAAAAACATGCAGTGACATCCAATCTGTTAACAAGCATAAAACATACAAAATCGGCAGACATCGTGCAGCCTCCCCCAGCCCTCCTCTCCTCCTCCTCCCCCTCCCTCCCTTCCCCTCCCCTCCCCACTGCCCCTGCCCCCCGGCCCCCCCAAAAAGAGCCTTCAAAAGCCACGACGCTCGAGTAAAATGGAAAAATGATAGCACTTACACATACCATCTATTTATTACACAGAAACAATCGAGCCAAAACATGCTGAGGTGGTCTGCTGGGAGATCGTAGAAGTGGTTCTACGTGCTCGCAAAGCCGAGTGATCTACTAGGCGCGCAAAATTAAATAGGGATCGGAAAGAAAAAACACTTTATTTCTGGTTAGAGGAAATGATTTTGAATGCTTAAATTTTTCTCCTGGAGATGGGATCTGTGCAGATGAGGATATAGGAATGGGAGTGGGGGTTGGGGGGGGCGGTGTGTTCTCATTGGTGAGCGAGTCTCCGAAGAGTGGGGGCGCATGTGACGTGGGAAGAGAAGAAGTCTAATCATTGCCCCGGTGTCCGATCACAGCAGCCTTAATTAAAGGTGGGATGGCCTTTGGCCTACCATCGTACTAAAAACTGGTGCCAATACCCTGCCAGCATCGAATGATATTGTTTCCGTCCTACCCAATAGAGCCAATTTTTCTGGCTCAGACAGTTTGACCTGCCAGTGCTAAACGGTGATGCAACTACTGTGACAAATGGGGCTCTTTATGCCCAATTCGAAAGTCACGTTCAGAGAACCCTCTAGAGTCGAAGATACACAATATCGACTCATGCGTAAACATGAAATTATTCACAGTGGAGTCATCTTCTCACGAACTAGCGATTACAACACAGTTACTGCCAGTCTAATGCTCCCTCAGCACTATCATACCCAGGATAATGATAGAAAAGTGTATCTGTGCAAGAAAGGAAGTGCTGCCGCTACAGAAAGAGCTGACTCAATACTTGAAGGATTCGAGAATTCACTGCTCCAGGAAACAATGACACACGGGATGCTTTGGAAATATTTTTCTTCAGAACTAACTGATAAACATATTCTGGCTTCACCAGTGGCTGACGTAAATACAGAAAAAAAAAGGCCCTTAAAAAAAAAAGAAACGGTTTTGTTTGGGATAACGTTCTCTACACGCCGGCTTAAATGTGAGGTTTTGACAGTAAAGTGATCATTAGCAATTAATTGCCAAAGATCCCACCAATTTACTTTTGAAATCTCCTCACCTTGGCTGGCAGCATTACAATTGGGAATGTGTCACCCACCTTCCAAATATACCCCAGCTGGGTTGTTGGGATTCAAATTACATTCTGCTCTCCGCTATTATCTGGCAAGTTTGGGCCGCTGAGGGGGCCCAAATAGCAAAACTAAAAGCAAACCTAGGAAGCAAGCTTGCCACGGCAAGCCGATCCTAGCAGCATCAGTCACGTGAACCTGAGTCACAACGTCGTTGCAGAAAAGGTGCCTTGCCAGATTCTGCCCGTCTCCTCAGAGCGTGCTTATAGCTTGCGGCTTGCCTTTTTAGAGCGCAGCTCTTAGGCGCCCGTTCCGGCTTGACAGGCGGCCGTCGCCGTTCGGCGTCGCCGTAGCGCGCGCAGTGCATCATGGGAAATATCCCATACATGCACCGCGCGGAAAGGAGGAGGGAGGAGGAGGGGAGGAGGGAAAGGAGGGGGGGGAGGGGAGGAGGGAGGAGGTAGTGGTGGAGGGGAGGAGTGAGGGAGAGAGGAGGAGGCGGGAGGAGAATAGGGAGGGAGGAGGAGGAGGAGGGAGAAGGAAGAAAGGGAGGAGGGAGGAGAGAAGGAAGGGGAGGAGGTGGAGGATAAAGGAGGAGGGGGAGAAGGAAGGGGAGGAGGAAGGAGAGAGTATTTGGTAGGATGAGGAGTTGAGGGAGGAGAAGTTTACCCTCCCCTCAGTACCTTCCCTCCTCCTCCTCAAGAGCTGCGCTCTAGTTCGGCATTACAGGGAGTTGTAAACGGCTTTCATTTTTTTTACTTTTAGTTTCAGGGTAGCTTGAACGGCGGCCTAACTTCGCTGAAAAGAACAGCATGAGGCTAGTTTTTTATTGTCTCTAATTCCACAACAACAGCAATCTTTTTACTCTAATTTCATTAACAGCGATGGCAAAATTCTCTGGAGAACGAGGCAACAAACTCCCTAACAAGCTAAGGCAAATATTTCAGAAGTTAATTAGCAAAATTAATGGAAATTAATTTGGATAATGATCAGTTCACTTTGCACCGAAACCGTTCGCCGCCAATCAATAACATCCCGCAGGAACTAAGTATTTTAAATGGTGAGACACCCTGTATGTCCAAAAGCAAAGGGTGATAACATCTAGATGACTGCTGCCGAAAAAAAAAAAGAAGTTAAGTAAAATGCAGACGCGGTAATCAGAAATATCAAATCCGGCCTCCATGCGTCTCTGCGCCTGCAAAACTTGAAAAACTGGATGTAAATTACGAGAAGATGTTAGCAACGGCAAAAAGTGGATTTTTTTATAAACTTTCAGATGGCATGCAACAAAATACCATAGAGTGTTTGGAATACCCTTGAGATCCAAGCAAGGAAGATGCGGGTATTCCAGATAATCTACGTCGAAGCAAAGTAATTGAAGAAAGTTGACGAAAAATAAAATTGTTTTTTTAAAGAGACCCTGAAAAAGAAAAAAATGTTTTTTTTTTAAACAGTCTGGTTGGGACACGCATGTCAAAAAATAAATTTTATGTGAAAAAAAGCTTTTTAGACCAATATTGACGACACGAGATGCGATTTAGTCGGCAGTCACCTCCTTTCCACTTGTTTGCTTTATCGGCAATTTGAGGCGCATAGAGGAGAGGTGGATCGGTTTTGCCTTCACGAGCGAGATGGTCATTCCGGAATGACCCATGACGTCATAGACTTCGCGCTTGGAATTTAAAATAAATCTCTCGCCGTCAATTTTGCGTAAAAAAATTTTCGCATGAAATTTCTTTTTGGCACGAGTGTCCCAACCAGACTGTTTGAAAAAAACATTTCTTTTTCTTTTCAGGGGCCCTTTAAATATCTATTTATCTTAAGCTCAACAACAAGAAATTTTTCTTTCTCCCCTCTCATGAAGAAACAGTAAATTGTATGTCGCCCATGGTCATCACTGTAGAAAACATAAAGGAATGCTTAGATGAGCTTGATGTTGGGAAGACCAATGGTCTGTCTTTTAATGTTGTGCTCGTCGATTGTGTCCCATTACGTATAGATAGGGTTTGGAGTTTTTCGGTTTAAACCGATAAAACCGATAAAAGGACGCTCGAATCCATTTTCGGAAATTTGGTTTTAACTGAAAAAAATCAGTTTTCAAGTTTGGCGTTTTCGGTTTAAACCGATAAAAACCGATAAAAGTATGTCTAATCCATTTTCTAAAATTCGGTTTTAACCGAGAAAGCTCAGTTTTTTAGGGCCGCGTCGAGGTGGGTGGGGGGGGGGCTTCTTTTACTTACCTCGACGCGGCCCTAAAAAAACGGAGGAAGAGGGAGAGAGAGAGGGTTTTGTAAGGCTCGACATCGTGTGACGTCTTACGTGATTTCCTTCTTCCAAGGTTCAACATGCAACAAAAGAGGTCTTGGATTGGCCTTCGCGGGAAATCTGTGTCCTTCCTGTGATCGGGCTTAGTGTGTCAAGTTCCCGGTCCTAAAAGAAAAGTTTGGATGTGGGTTTTTCGCTTCATGCACTTCAGAGGACATCGAGGAAAGCCGTTAATACCTTTTTTAACACCTTCTTTCAAACTTCTCTGCAATTAAAAACATAAATACAATAGATTTTTTTTTTTTTTGCCATTCCGTTGGTTTTTGCACGGTCATCACCTCAGACGGTCACGTCGTAAGAATGGGAAGGAAAAAGAAGTGCGCTGAAGATTATGCCCACGAATTCTGCGATTTTGAGGTGTGTCCTGACGGAAGTTGCAGCGAAGAGCACGTAAATTTCTTCAAACTGGAAATCGGAACGATTTCCAGTTTGGAGCGTATGTATTTGCGTTTCTTAGGGAGAGAAGGGGTTGTGTTTTTATAATAATGAAAGCTATGAAACTGAAGATTTCATAGGAGGGGGCAAGGTAGCTGGAGCTTCCTTGTTTCCCGGCGACTGCGTCCAGGTGTTTAGTCATTTTGAAGTATTGACCTTAGTTCAGGCAATACCTTTTTGCAAGATTTGTCATGGGACAGTTAGTAATGCCACTGGCAAGAGAGCCAATGCCAAATGCAGCTGCAGACATCATTCAATACAGATGAGTTCTTATGAATTTATTGTATGTATCTGTCCCAATATTTTTTTTGTAGTGAAAATCTGCAAACAGTAAATTTAATCTGAGTTTTAACGAATTGGAAATCTAAAAAAATAAACTCCGATAAACCCCGAATTTTCAGCGAAAAATAAACTCCGAAACACACCCTCTGAATTTAGTGAAAATAAACTCCAAAAACATGGACTCCTAGTTACATCTGAACTAGACTGACTATTAATAGCTATTAGAATTTCAAATTCTTTCGGTGCATAAGGACTTGATCACCCCCAAACTGTTACCCAAGGCCAGTTCACATCTCTTTATCAGAGTATTCATAGACCAAAGAGGTCGGAAATGCCATTACCAACCACCCTGACATTATTTCAAGCAAGACAAGGATCCAAGAATTTCCACATCCAAAAACCTCCAGCCTCAATAAAGAGTTTGGTTCACGCACCCACGTTCTAAACCTAAAAACCAATCCCACAAAAAAAAAAAAAAAATGAGCACAAGTTGATGGTGCTGTTACCTCACAACTAAAGGCCCGTTCAGCTCTTGCGACCGAGTAAGACCGAGAGAGACCAGACCGGTTTTAGCTTCTCTGCGATCTCTTAGGACCGGATGCACTACAGCAGAGCTGGTCCTAAGGGATCGCAAGAGGCTTAAAAACAGGTTTGGTCTCTCTTGGTCGTACTCGGTCGCAAGAGTGTAAACGGGCCGTTACACCAAAGTTATACGGCAAGCGAGTCAGCCAAAGCACATCACTTCGCGGAGGGGAGCGGATATCTGAAGAATGGGGAGTCTCTCCACGAATCAAAGGAGGCGTAAAAAAAAGGTGAGAGGGAGGGATATGAGAGCAACGAAGCTCCACCCCCAAGATGTTATGCGGTGAACAAGTTCATCTGCTTCTTGCACAGGGGTTGCAATGATTTCAGAATGCCGAGCTCTTATTGGCGGATTGAAAAGAAATAGAGGGTAGACCTCGAGGCATCTAGCATTGAGGTCTACCCACTACCCTTTCCATCAAAGCTGATCAGAGCTCGGCGTCGTTCTGACGTCACCGAAACCCCTGCGCAAGAGGCAGACAACTTGCTCCCCGCATACTCTTCAGTTGGTAGCAAGCAATATCTCAGCCGCGACTTCTATGACTCTTGCAGCGCAAAACAATGTTCCCTTCAAACTATTTCATATCTCCTTACTCGAAGACAGAGTCCTCATTCGTAAATAAGCTGTGGAGTTCTGAATGTAATAGTAAAGGCAAGGGAGCAATTGCTATGACTAGCAGACGACGCTGGGGCTCACCATTGTGCTCTCTGTGCGGGTTTACTACGGTTGATCGAATGCCATTTCATCGATGCACGTTTTAGAGAACGAGCACATTTTATCGAAACACGGTTTAGAGAGAGCAGAGCCTCAGTTCAGAGAAAAGACATTTATCGAAAAGGGGACGCTTTTTAAAAAAAGGCTTTTTTTTTTCGCAAGTGTATCACTGGTGCGCATGTTAACCCAGGCCCCCCGTTGCGCTCCCGCCACTTCGCGGCGGCAGTCTGCGGTAACTCATTACAAAAATGTTAACTCACCTGACTTACCCGTACACGCCGCTTCGTGGCGGCCGAATTCGCTAAAAGGAGGCTCAACGCCATTGTCTATAAACTGGGTTCTCAACAAAGGGATTCGATAAACTGGGGTCGGTAAAACGGCGTTCGCTAAAACGAGCTACTCTAAACCGCATGCCTCCGCTCTGTGCAAGGAGCGGACAAACTTGCTCGCAGTAATAGCAGATGAACTCAGTTGTGAAACTAGGGAAGGGGGGCCTTTATGTGTTGCCTGTGAGGGGTTGCATTAGGAGGCACTCATGCTTACTGGCTACCCTTCTTGATGCCTCCGGGTGACAAACAAACCTTTTTTTAAATGTATGAGGCTGTTGTTCACGTGAGTGAATAAAAAAATGCTCATTACTAATTAACATGTTTCCTTTGCTTTGCTATGGGCATCAAAACACAAAAAATCTTTAACTGTTCAAGTCGCAAAACGAAGCATCCCTGCACGCGTTTTTGCTATCACAGTAATTCACCGAGTCGCCGAAAAAGAGATCTTCACAAGTTTCAATGTATTTTAAAGCACAGAGCTGGCAGTATGCAGCAGGGAAGAAGTTTCTTCTGAGTGAAGAGGTTGACGAAGGGCGCTTGTCGGCAAGTTGCAAGCGATGGGTCTGACATGGTGAAAAAGAGGAGTCTTATGCGAATGTGTACCCATCAGACTCTCTTCGAAACGAGTTATAATAAAATCATTCAGAATCAGCACGCATTGTAGGGCTTTCATTGGTCCACACAATGTAGACCGCGAGAAAAAAGAGTCCACATGTTTTTCTCTTGCTCCGAGATGGATAGGCGGTTTTGTAAAATAGGACTTGGTATATGCGGGAATTAAAGGCCCGTTCACACTTTTGCGACCTCTTAAAATCGGGTGCCTTAGAACCTCTTAATATCTCTTACAACAAGAGGACACAGTGGCACCATCTATTGGGTAGAAGTGTAAACTTGGCGGTCCGGCATGTTTTCTATTTCTCTCGTGCATTATCCTTTCTTTCTTGGTTCGAAAAACTTCTGTCAACGTTTTAAACGAGCCTTTCTTATAGGTATTACGCACATTTGACCTCGGAAATCCCGCAAAACCTTCGCTCTTGTGAAACGCAGTTCCAGGGTCACCGCATAGATGGCGCCAGAATGCCAGTGTGTTCCCTCGTCCTAAGAAATTTTAAGAAGTTTTAACAGATCTTGTCTCTCTCCGTCGCATTCGGCTGCAAGAGTGTGAACGGGCCTTAACACCTTTCAAACAATATAAGATCAAAAACGACCTTTTTAAAAAATGACTTTAGTGCCCCTTTAATACCGAACTAAACAATGCCTTGCCCCACTTATTTATTTATTTATTTATTTATTTACCCTCAAGGTCCGAAGACATTACAGAGGGGAGTGGAAAATACAAAGGAGTAACAAAAGGCAAAATAAGCACAGTCATATTTCAAAAAAATAACAAGTTATATAGAGCATCTTTAAAAATGCAAAGGTCATCAATGGTGGCAATGTCATGAGGAAGGTGGTTCCATTCTACAGAAGTGCGCGGAATGAATGAATAAAAAAATGCATTAGTATTGCATGGAAAGACGCCCACTTTGTTCTTATGATCTAAACGACGTGAAATATAGTACGGAGGGGTTAGTAGATTGTGGCGCATGGCCGGATTATGATAAATTTTGTGAAAAAGGGAATGACGAGAATATTGTCTACGTAAAGCAAGAGTGGGTAATGATAACGATAGTTTCATGGAGGTTACACTAGAAGTACGGTGGTAGTTGGAAAGTATGAAACGTGCGGATTTGTTCTGGACGGCCTCCAATGATTGAACGAGGTATTCCATCCCGGGGTCCCAAACGGAGGCTGCGTACTCCAGCTTCGATCTAACAAGTGATTTATAAAGAAGAAGTTTGAGAGATGACGGCACAGAACTAAAATTCCTTCTTAAAAAGCCTAGCATGCGGTTAGCATTGTTAATAACATGTTCAATATGAATATTCCATGAAAGATCAGATGTTATGTGGATGCCAAGATATTTATAACAGTGCACGGGCTCCAGTGGAGCGCTATTAAGGTAGTAAGTAGGACAAACGGCATTACGACGGGACACACGCATTGACTTGCACTTGGTGATGTTTAGTTCCATTAGCCATGTGCGGCACCACTTAGATATTGAGATAAGATCTGACTGCAATAAGGTTGTGTCACTGTCGGTAGAAATTTCTCGGTAAATAACGCAATCATCTGCAAATAAACACACAGAGGATGAAATGATGGCTGGCAGATCGTTGATGTAAATAAGAAAGAGTAATGGTCCTAAAACCGAACCTTGCGGAACACCAGAGTTAACTGGGGTTAAATGGGAATTAGAGCCATTAACAGTTACGAACTGTGAGCGATGAGACAGAAAATGTTGAATCCACTGAAGAACGCTTAAGTCAATATTAAGTTTACTCAGCTTAAAAAGCAATAATTGGTGACTGACCTTATCGAAAGCTTTCGAGAAATCGAGGAATACGCAGTCCGCCTGGGACCCGCGGTCAAGAATGGAATGCAGATTATGAGTGAAAGATAGAAGTTGCGTTTCACAGGAAAATGTTTTACGAAAGCCATGTTGGTACAGACTGAAAAATGCATTAGAATCAAGAAAGTTGGCAAGGTGGGAGTAGATGACGTGTTCGAAAATTTTGCAAGGAACGCTTGTTAAAGATATTGGACGAAAGTTGTTGGGTGAATGCTTACTCCCGCCCTTGTGTAGAGGAACCACCCTCCCCACTTTCCAATCATCAGGCAGACATGATTCCTCTAAGGATTGCTGAAAAATTTTAGCCAAAATGATAGATGAGTATTCCTTAGTGCTCTTCAAAAATTTAGAATTAATTTCATCAACACCAGTGGATGAGGACAATTTAAGGGAATCGATTAGTTTAATTATACCTGCAGGATCAATTGATATTGGAAACATTGGGAAAAAGTTCGGTGATTGAAATTCCGGGTTGGGACAGTCTCCAACGGCGGAAAAAGCCCTTGAAAATGTATCGTTCAGTAAATTCGCACAATCATCTCTTGGCACCAACTCTCCATCCCCATCCGTTAGCGATACAAAATAACCTTCTTTCTGATTTACGACATTCCAAAACTGTTTGGGATTGTTCATTAACATTGACGGTAACGTTGTAGTGAAAAAGGTAAACTTAGCATCTCTAACAGCATTGTTATAACTCTGTTCGGCTAGTTTATATGATGCCCAACGACTTTCGCTTGTTGAGCCTTTTGCCGCACGGAACAAACGCTTCTTTTTATTGGCAAGTCTATTTAGAGTAACGTTATACCATGGTGACTGTACGACATATTTTATGACACGACATGGAATGTACGTATTTGTAAGTCTGTGTACGATTTCTTTAAACAAATTCCAGTTGTATTGGACCGTGCGTTGGTCGAAAGTCAGCAAAAAGGAATCCATAAATACACAAAGTTGTTCGTTAATAGCTGCGAAATTGGCCTTACTATAATCTCTTATTAGCTTTGCGTTTTTAACAGGTTTGATTCTTTGAACTTTGAAATAAAAGTGCAATACTGAATGGTCACTAAGGCCGGACAAATAAGAAATTGGCGAGACAAGGTCGGGGCAAGTGGTAAGGACTAAGTCCAAAATAACTCTTGCCACATAAAAATAAAACAAAATTTTTCAAGGGTGGTTTACTTCTTTACCAAGTTAACGTACTGACTCAACACAAGTGTTTGAACCGAAATAAACAGCCATTTCAAATATCCTTTTTAAATTAAGGTCCCATTAAACTGAAGATCTAGCTGTTTTTGCCCCAAATCTAGCCTTTTTTAAACACCTGAGTAACGGGAAAATTTAGTTCCCCATTGGCAACCCTGGTTTCAAAACTGTAATATCTAGTAACATTAACTAACACTGAACGAAGTAGAGCGTGTACCATGAAGGCTCCCATCCATGCTCGAAGGAACAGCAAGCACAGGAACAATCGCCCGTCTCAAGTCAAGCGTTGGACGACACACCCAACAACAAAGGCGGGAAGCCGTGCTGCCGCAGGTGCCTCCCTTTGTGCGCAAGACTGGTGCAATCATTTTTCCTTGTCCCGGGCACAAAGAGTTTTATTGCAACTGCACCCAGCACCCTTGTGCAATCTCCCTTTTCCCACCAGAGCCCGCACGGCAGCTGCATTGTGTCATATTTTTTCTGCTCGACAAGCTGTCGATTTACCCGAAAGCGCCGACATTGCAGCTAATTGTGTGCGTGTTGTTGCTATGGTACTGAAATCGGTGCACAGCAAGCATAATTTATGGAAGATATCCTGGAATCGCTTTATTGTGCAGGAAGTTTTGGGGGAAGCCATTTCCGACGTGGAGGCCTGTCTGACATAGTCGCCAAAGAGCCACAAGAAAGAAGTAAACACAAAAAATCCAGCTATAACAGGAAGGAAGACTGAAGTGTCGGTTTGGGGCACCAGAACACTGTGAGATATTGTATTATTATAGGAATATATTTCATTCCTTGGGCATGATATTCAATCAATGTAAGTACACTCACTGCACAAAAATATGCCTGTGCATTACTTACAAGATGGGTCAAGCAAATTGTACCCAAGTAATAATTGTTCCTTTGCCAAAATACTAGTAAAAACTGAGCTTGGTCAAATGCACAGATTGATCTGAAGTGGTTGCATCATCAAATCCTAAACTGAAACTCAAAGTTTCACCTGTTCAATTCATAGAATGGTAAAAAGTGTAACTTCACAGGGAAATTCCACTGAAAAATAATTAAACGAAAGGCAAACAAACACAGCTTCCCATTTGCATGTATTACACTGACGCAGTGTTTAATAAGGCTTGATAGTTCTTTAGCAGAACGAACTGCAGCGTGCCTCTCCAATCCCCAATCAGCTAGAGCACAGGATAGGGTTGCTCTGTAGATCTATTTATTAACGGTAGTTCTGTTACTTATAATAAAAAATGGATGATACAAACTTTTGAAAACAATAAGATATGCTTCACAGAAAGAAGAAAAAACTTGGAGCATAAGGACGGGCGTCACTAACGCTGGCGATAAGGTCAGCGAAGGCCATTCCAATTAAGAATGACATTAATTGGTTAATTACTCAGTGGTTGAAGCAATTAAGGGCTTGAGGCCATAAGAAAACGATCTGAATGACAACAGTTTTGTGGGTTCATGAATCAAACAGATCATAGACTTAAAGGCTTGTTCAAAGTTTGGAAGAATCACTAACAATTACGAAGAGTAGCACTTGCATGAAATGCCCAACTGATCTAGAGATTCATGAATCTAACCATTATGTCCGGTCCACTGCAGTGAGTATGGCATCAGTTTCATACTGATGAGTGTTCTTTAGGCAGGGCTGGACAGTATTGCTATACAAATGACTACAATAGTATTAGCAGACTACAATTTACCTTTGTATTTTTGTATTGTAGCACAATTTAATAAGTGTCCTGGTATTTCTGTATTTCAACATACTTTCCAGTATATTTCTTGCACTGGGATACATTTCAAGGACTACCTATGTGATTTAATCTTTCTGGAATTGTACCCCTTGCCAAGTCAATGTCATGTCTATCTTGCTTCATTTGCTCCCCGACTGAACGGGAGGTGTGGAGTGACAAAAAGCGATGCCTGACGAAGTCTCCGCCACCTTACAGTTTTATCAAGAGGAATATTAACATCTTGTAGACCCCGAGATGGAGAACAATAAAAAAACGGACAAGGACAATAAAATCTGAAACGCATCCTCCATTGCCCCCAAAATTGTCTATAATGTCAGTTGTCCATAATAACGAGACAAAAACTAATATATTTACCCAGTCCGTCCCCAAAAATGTGGTCTATAAAGTGGGGTATACACATGAGCGAGACATCACTGTATGACTGATATCATAGTAAGATGGTTTTTAATGGCCGGTAGCCAGTAGTGGGTAAAGTAAATCTAAAAAGTACTTGAAGTAAAATACAAAGTACAGGAGAGGTTATGTACTTCAAGTAAAGTAGTAAGTACACCGGTGCAATGTACTTGGAATAAAGTACTTTATATATACAATGTACACTTACAAAATAAAGTACAACTACTTTTTAACACAACCTTTTATCATGTCCTTTCACCCCCTTGTGCAGTGCCTTTTTAAAACTGGTATGCATTGCCCCAGGGGTAATTGGGGGTGTATCTCTTTCTTTAATAACCAAGGACTAAAACCGTGACCGTTACCAAACCCGAAAACCGTTTAGGAACGAAATTTGTTCAGTAACCGTAACTGGAACGAAACTGTTACTTGAAATGAGAGTAGAATACCCCTCCCAGTATTGCTTCAGTGCTGATAAAGCATCATTTTGTGATAGAAATTTAACAAGATAAAATTTGGGGAATGTAATTTGAAGTCGGGATTTGTACTTTCCTCGGAAATAACCACGAGAAAAATACTTTAAGTCTAAATATATACCCAGACAATGTACTTCAAGTAAAATACAAATTTTCTAAACCTACTTAAAGTAGTAGACAGCTGATAGTTAGCATCAACTACTCATAATAGAAACAGTTGTCATTGTAGAGATTCCCTTTACCACAAACAAAATTGCCTATTAAATCTTTAAAAAAATCTATACTTTTTGTTACAAAGTGAGAGTACAATTAAAGGTAAGTTTTTACAAATATTTACAAATATATGTTACAAATGTTTTTAAATGTCAATGACACACATGCCAGATCTTGTTTAGGATCTGGCAACACTGTTCCTTGCCTTTTCTTTAGCCAATTTCCACAGTAATTTGTTACACCAATTTACAAACCTGCCATAAAAAAATCTTAATTTTCTTTCTCGGTTTCGAAATATTCACAGGCAACATGTGTGACTTGCACATGCTTTAATAGTGATGTCAGATGTTCTTACTTATCACCCGCATCACATTAGCAGCTCTATGCTGTAAAAATAAGGTGGAGTAGAAAAGATTGGTCCAACAAAAGCAAAGCCAGTAAAAGCTTCCCCTGGTAGATTTGAATCAGATGCCTTGCTTACATCACAGTGATGTGATTGGCCTAAGCCATTTGGAGCACCTTTCGGAGCAGCCAAAGCAGTGTTTTGGAGCAGCAAAAGTGTTTTTTGGAGTAGCCAAAACAGTGTTTCGGAGCAGCAAAAGTGGCATTTGGAGCAGATATTCTTAGAAAAATTAAAATATTTGTTTTAAGTGCTAGTGTGCTGTGTTGTGATGTGATGTGTTGTGACGAAATTTGCTGTTTGTGCTTTTACTGCTGAGGCATCCACAAGTCTACAGTGCTGAAGGCATTGCCGAGCAATTCTGAAAACCGCTTGCCACCATTTTACGTGTTCCTGAGGTGCCAGATTTTCGTCAAAAGTAAGCAAACGTAAAACAATGGATTGCAGGCCTCCCGGCTGGTGCTTCTGTTGTGCAATCATGTTTGTATGCACGTGAGGGAAACTTCGACAGGCTTGCAGTTGCATGTGCTTTGTCGCGCAAGCAGAGACAAGGGCTGTTCGATCGAAACCGAAACCATGCCACTCCATTCCGCCGCCAACTGGTTCCCAAAATTGTACGCAAAATGTAACTGTCCCACATTGGACAAAAACAGTCCAGCGGCGCGTGCCTGCCAGGACGGGAGGCGAGGTACAAGCTAGACGAACAAAAAAAGAACCTGAGCGCATCGATGCAAGACATCTCGAGCCAGGGTCAGAAAGTTCTTGGAGCGTTTTGTGCAACGACTCAACTCAAAACAAGCAAGCGTGCTGTGCAAGTTAAACGTGCAGATATTGCCTTATTTGCTTTAGCCCACTTTTCTTCACCAACTTTCTTTCGCGACCGATTTTTCACGTACCGGAGTCCCTCTCGAAAGAAAGCCCACCGAAAGAAACCTAGGTAATCAATACTTCGACACAGCCGTCTTTGAGTTAAGTATGGATTTTGCAGTAGCGTATGGTTTAAACAAGAACAGGAATGTTGATGAACATGCGGCGGTACTTATTTTTCAGTTTAGAAAGCGCCATATCTGCAGCAACGTGGGGAGAGCAACACTCGACGTCGCGCAACAACGATGACTGGCAGGCAGGGACCAAATATAGTTTTCCCACGGCCGTTGCTTTCAGAAGCAAATGCTTCAGCTCACAAAGTAACTCCCGCTGCGCAAAAACGTGGTTTCGTTTCACAGCATGACGGCATGGCTGGCACAGGGCACGCTAGCATCTGAGCGTCAACGCACGCCCGCGTCTATCGTTGAAAAAAATTTAAAAGCAACGCGAGACAAGTTTAGATGCACCAGACGAGACCCACGAGATGACGAGAGCACGAAACGAAGGCGGCAAAAACCATGCAAAACCGGACGGACGACTGATACAGGGTACTTTGTGTCGGGCGGCCGCTTGCGCCACCTAGCTTACGCGTGCTCAATTGTGGTACTCAGTTTAGTTTCGGTATTAAAGGCGACCGAAATTGGTCCTTTGGTGCAGGCTTGGTGCAGATTACCCATATTTTGGCAAAATGTAGCAGGATGTAGCAGGGTTAGCCCCTGGGCGCAATTTGGTGCAATTGGCGTAGCAATCGCATCACTGACATAGGCACCATTAATTTGTAGAGGCAGACTGCCAGTCTTATAACAGTGCTAGTGATTATTTGCTTGCATTGAAACTCATGCCATTCATTAATCCCTACCGACTCTAAATCTGCAGGCTGTAGATATCACCAGTAAACGTAAACACTGCTGCAATGCCATCCCATGGTCACCACTGAAGGACTCGACTAAGCAGTGCACACAAGTACTGCAATACTTTTCATAATTGTACTTATATGTCACGTGGCTGGTACTGAATGACTTGACTAAGCATGCACACTGGTATTGCAATACTTTTCATAATTGTATTTCTATGTCACAGGGTCGCCACCAAAGAACTGGACTAAGCAGTGCACACTGGTATTGCACTACTTTCTTGTAATTGTATATGTATGTCACATGGTTGACACTGAAGGACTTGACTAAACAGAGCACACTGGTATTGCAATCTTTTCATAGTTGTATTTCTATGTTAATATCTTGGTTGTCCTCGCAGATATTTGGAAGTTTTTATTTTCTTATAATTTTTCGTCAATATTTTTAATACAGCCCTGACATATCCTTGTACATTTCGCAAATGCATTTTTGTATTGGTATCTCAGCTATCATTGCACATGTTTCAGCATTTTGTATAGCTTTCCAGTATCTCTGCCAAGTCCAGAAGTTCTAAAAGCTGCATATTCTCCAGGACCTGCATTCTACAGTGTTTCATTCAGGCCTGAGTGACACAGCACTCGGAGGCCCCGAGACCAAACCTGGGCCAACAAACAGCGCTCCTAAGACAACAGAACAACACACCATTTGTGTTCCTCTTAGTCGAGTGGGCGACCGATTCTACGAGAGGTCAACTCTTCCCGATATGCAGGGCAAAATCCCTGTTGTCGAAGGGAACACACCTTCTGAGAAATCTAGTCACAGCTGGGTATCCCATTTCCACCCAACCCTGCCTGAAACTGACCTCGCCGAGGAAACGACGCAGCTGATAACCGCTGGGCGCAGCCGATAATCCCTCACGCGACGCACGGATCTACCACTGGCGATGTCACAACTGAAGGGCCGCTAGAAAGATGGACATTACCTCGCAGAAGACAACTTCGAGATAACAGCACTTCAACCTTTAACTGCCTCGCAGGGTGGCAAGCATATTGCATTATCAATTAAATCCAGCCTGCATCCATTCTTGGATTCACCCTACTTGTTTCCCCCAACTCTCCAATTAATCGCATCGTGCAGCTCCCAAAGAAATCCTCTCATTGCTTGAAGGGCTATTTATACCGTTTATCTCAATGGCTTACATGGCAGCATGTAAATATAGAACTTGATGTGCAGTCTCTAGTTCATCCAATATCCAGTTAGGCTCAAATAGGACTGCTTGTTGATAATCATTGCCATAGTGTGACACAAATGTTTTTCTGTCTCTGTACTCGGGAAGACCGACCAAATTATACAAAGAAATAGGGCCTTGCTGCAGCACAAACGCGATGCAGACAGATCCAAATATTTACACGGGAAAAGGATTGTTGACTCATGTCGATGCAGAAGACAAGGATCAAAACGAACTAGAGAAAACCGTTTTTGTAAAAGGATGGCTAGGACAACTCAAAACATACATTTTCTAGTTAAAGAAGATATAGGAAGCTGAACATCTGCCCATTTTCACCATGATTTTCAGACAAATGATTCAATTCAAAATGCAGCATGGAAAAACCAGCAGAAATCAATGGAACTGAAAGGGTTGTGCTGAATATTCATGAGAAATGTACAAGCCATATCCATTTTGTGAATTTTCGACTGGAACACCCTCCCCGACTATTCCGCAACTGAGTTCAGTGCAGTTTAAAAATCTTTATTAATTGAATTAATGACGAGTGGAATTTATCTATGCTTGGGTTATTGCCAATGCTGCAATTTTATGCATTTAAATGAGGCAATGAGGCTTCATTTCTGTTTCCTGTTCCCCAGGTTGCATCTGTTATGTGCTTTTAACTTGCACTAACAAAATCCCGGCTCAAATGAAACACCTGCAATGATACCACCGAGTTCAATAAAGGAAACAAAACCCTATGTAAGCTCAGTAAAAGATAATGCACATATTGCCTCCCTTCTCTCCTGCTAGATCCAAGGCACCAGTGGCTAAGTGACTACTCAAAGAAATTGTATGGTTAAAGCTATCCGTTTCAACCACACAGCTCAAACTTTGCAGTGCCCCATCCTCTTGTTCTGATCTTATCTAAAAAAAAGAAAAAAAAAGACGTAAAAAAAAAGAAGACAGATGGTCAAAATATTTAATTTCTAAGGAGAAGACGAACCTCAAAGTTGGAGCACTCACGCCACAAACACTGGTAGCTGCACTAGAGAGCAGGAGCAGCAAAGAGACTGTTCGAGGTGCCGCTAGGGCCATGTGTGACATGATACATGGTATGCAAGATGCCCGATGGACGCCCTGTGTGTGTTGTCGTGCTCGTCTGCCTTTTTGTATATTCTGTAGGGTCAGCACTACGAAGGGTCCGCAAACTCCAGAAAAAAGTGGAATTCAGAAATACTCTGGCGCTTTTTGAGAGGTGCATCTCCGGAACGCCAGTGTTCCGTCCGAGCTGCCTGCCGGGAATGTTAATTTTTACAGTTCAAATACAGTCGGCGACAGGTTAAGAGTTCGGGGAAACTCCTCTCATTTCATTCCCCTTTAGTGGAGCAATCAGTGGAGAAGAGGTCGCCTCCTCTCCAACATTTGCTCCACTAAAGTGGAAAGAAGGTGGGAGGTGTTTCCCCGGAACTCTTAAAGGGGCAGTGCAATGATTTTAATGTTGAAAGAATTGCCCGTTCGCATTTTTTATGTTGTTTATGCAAGCCCAAGTGACCAAAAACGCGTAACCTTTCCCCGAAAAACTGCTATCCTGCTGCGTAATCGCAAAGCAAAGAACAAATTATTTGCTGATCTGCAGCCGCCTGTGGCGGTTACGGGAACCAAAATGACGGCGTCTCTGGGGGTACGCAAAAGTCAACAAAACTTGTCCCCCTCCGCTGCTACACTTGCTGTCAGCCCCATGGCGAACTGTCCCTCGTGTCGATCGCTCGCCGCGACCTTCGACGAGGCTAATCTTTTAAAGTCGACAATCGCGGAGGAAGCGGCTGGGGTCTGTGAAGAGAGGGCCAAAGGGGAAACCACGTGAACCCCAAGAGTACGTCACTCGAAAGTCGGCGTGGAGAGTGGAGAGGCCCTTCGACCTTCGATTCGTTTCATTTCTTTTAAAATAAGCACTAGCGCTCGCAAGAAAAGAAAATGCGGTTTTCAGTTTTTCGTTTCATAGGTGACACAGATTAATTTCCGCAGTTAATTGGCCAAAGTCTGAAAATCGTTTCACTGCCCCTTTAAGCTGTCGTCGACCATACCACCGGCCGCTCTACTCAGTGCCCGCTTTCTACGAAGGTAGCGCATGTACGAGGAAACAATTTTAGAAGGTCTTTGGAGGAAAGAAGACGAATTTCGAGCCGCAAGTTGTGTTCTGGGTAGTTGGGTACTCATATGTCATGTACAAATATAAACCTCGCAGAGCATTAATACCCTGTCAGTGTCAGTTTAAGGGGTACTGACGAAATCTTAGCGCCTATTTTATTGTCTAAATGTAAGACGCGTTCTGGCCACACCACGGAGACACCAATGTTTCCCCTGGAAAGGGACCGAAACATTATTCAGAAAGAACAAACCGAACGTCGTTACGTCACTCTTAACTTAAAAGCAGTGCTGCTCCGCGGAAGTACGGCGGCAAACTGCGTGGGCGCGAGCCCAGTCGATCTTGGCCAAAGCGGGTTTCCTTTCTCTCCAGAGCCTATTGAGCTCCTTGTGCAGGGAGCGGCAGCTTAAACGGCCAGGTTGTAATGCGTTCACCCCCAAGTAGCCAAGCTCACAACCATGCCAGCTTTCTGGAAGTTGGCGCTTTGTTGCCCCTCCACGCTCCCTGCAGAAGTTCAATAGACGCGAGAGAGGAGGAAATCCGGTTCAACCAAGATAGACTAAGCTCGCGTGCACGCAGCTTGCTGCCAAACTTCTGCAGAGCGGTGCAGCTTTTAAGACCAGAGTGACGTAGCGACCTTCTGTTTATTCTCTTTAAATAATGTTTCCGTGTCCAGCAAACAAAATTGGTGTCTCCGTGGTGTGGCCAGAACCTTGTTGACAGTTAGAGAATGAAACAGCCGCTAGAATTTCGTTGCAACGTCCCGTTTATGCAACACCAGGAAACTCGAATGAAGACTGATCCCCGGAGGAAAAGAGGCAAGAGGGGGAGAACAGGAACTGCACGCCCGAAGCGTTCCAAGGGAACCAATTTAGTCCCCTCCACGAGACCGCGTGGCGAGAAGTCAAAATAAAGCGAAAGTGCAGGAATAACAAATAGATGTAGAGGCAGAAGGTTAAAGGAAGGGAGAGGTGTCGACAGAGTCGGCCCTCTCAAAACACTGCTAGGAGCAGAAAAAGCAGACGGCCAAATCCACAAAACCTGCTGTGGGTCAACCGGTCAGCAAGCAATGCATTAATCAATGCTCCGCCCACACGGTCAGTCTGCAGTTCGTAACATTTGTGCACACTTTCGAGACTGCCAAAACTTGCGAATTACAATTGCTAAAATTTGGTTGCACAGTTTTTAACATGAAAAGCACATCTCGGTTGTTTCCATTGCTGGAGATGTACACCTACGTTTCTGGAGTTGTAGCATGTAAAGCTCCAAACACTAGTAATAGGACTTTCTGTTTAGTCAACCGACTTCGCTACAGAGAAGATTAAACCAGTAATCTTTACAGAGCAAACAAGAATAGTATGAATGCGCAGACCACCCCAGTTTCTACCTCATTATGGTAAAAGCTGCAACAAGGTCAAAAATGACTCGCAAGATTAGGCCTTAGAAGAATGGATATCTCCCGAGACAAAAGCCCATTGTGTTTGCACCGGAGAACTTCCTTCCTCCAGCCGTTCCCATTCCCACCCTCGGAAACGTGAGAGTTTAGCGGGAGACGTCGTCCTCGCATTTCTCTTTTCGTCCGTTCTGGCGTAATCTCGAAGGGATCCAGGAAAATGCTAGATGAATCGAGCAATGACTCACCACTCCATGACAACCAGGAGGCAGCGGTTCCCGCCATAGGCATTCTCGTAGACGTCCGCAATGTTGACAATGTGCTTGCAGTTGCTCGCCCGCCAGTGTAGATCCACTTCTCTGCGAGCCTTCACATTGTCCCTCAGAACCTGTGGATGGATGGATTAGTAGATAGGGCTGAGTCCTTTCAATTGGCTGGCACCTTGCGCCACCTAGTCAGTGTTATAATAACGGGAGCGGCAGAATTCCCCTTCGTTATTTTAAGTCAACAAAAAGCTTACATACAAAAAATATTTAAAAAGAAGAAAAAAAAAAGTGCCAGTTTTTTGTGCAGCTTTTTTTGTAGTAGCCTTCGTGCGGTTGAGAAGGCATGTCCCGTGGCTTCTCAACTGCAATCACACAACCGCACATTGCAAAAATTTTTGCATTTTGAGGCATCATTTTGAGGAAAGCTGTATTACACGTCAAACAGTTAATGTTTTGCATTGCAAACCTGCTCTGAGGATGTTTAGCCACCCAGTAGCATTAAGAGAAAAGTCAGTCTGTCTAGCCTAGAGTTATACAGGATGTGTTTTTTCAGGCTTTACAGACTTGTCTTAAAAAGCCATGAAAGCTACACCATTTTGATCTGTGCAGGTGAGCTTTACGGCTGGGGGAGACATGCTTTATAATCAGTGCTAATATTGATTACACTTTCTTTGAATTTGTTGTTTCGTAAAGTTCATGTACGAGCCTTTTTAGAGTGCCTTTTTTGTCTATTGTTGCGTTTTACTTAAAATATATGTTGCACTCACTGCATACCCCTTCCCCCTTCAAGTAATGCCCTTCAATGGGTTATTGTGGTATCGTGATTAAATAAATAATTATTGAGAGCTAATCTATGACAGAACACCCGCACAGGTGCGTTATTACAGCGGTAGCCTCGCTCCCGAGATATGAGTGGTAACTTTAGCATTGCACCGTGCTCAGTCTTTCTAAAATCGACTTATTGTGTGGTTTTCAATGATGCTCAGCAAGTTCCTAATTAAAATTATACGTTTATTTTCACTAATTAAAAAGTTAATGAACATAACTTAGTTAATTAGCCGTATTACCTTGACGATTAGCCTCCCTTCATCATGTCCCCCTGGCTGTATAACTCACCTGTACAAATTGCATCAGTGTAAATTTCAAGGCTTTTTTTAAACAAATATGTAAAGCCTAAAAAAAAAAAACACCCTGTACATCTTGCACATATGCCGTATGTAATAGATTAAGCTCGGTAGACGAACAAAAACACACTGGGCCATTTCAGCTCCACAGCTGTAAAGCGTCGGTGCAACACGTAAAGACGGAAGTACTTTTGTTCCCAGCTGCCCTATCGTCTGACTGAGCCACATCAAGCGTGTCTGAACAGATTTCTTACGGGCCAAGCACCTCGCGCTAGAAACGCACCTTTCTCTATCCCTCGATAAAGCAGCTCTTGGGTACCCAAACAAAGCCAAAACACGCGTGCATCGTTAAGGAGGCAGAGCGAAAGCTGCCTGCCGGATGCAGAGGGCAGAGCAAATAGCTTGGGTAGTAGAAGATAAGGAATCTTACAGGCCACTGCTAAAAGGGGCAGCTGTCAACCCTGCTGCATTTCCCCACATGGGAGAATGTGGTGCTTTTGCTTTCTAAAGGCTATCCTTCCACAAATGTGCAGCGGTATGGTGCAGTTCTACTGTATCAAGCAGGTTTGAAGTGGGGGACATTCTTCATTTGCTTCCGTTCCAGTGCGGCGGCCCTGGGCCTCTAGAATGCACACGAGCCCCAGACCTCGGAAACAAACCTGGATTCTCTTGGCTGCAGTGAACTGCAGCGACATAAATCGAACCCCAAAATATTGCTTTTATGCCCATTGTGAAGTGTCTTTTTGCCCTTCTTTCTCTTCAGTTTCAACCAGCGCAGAAAAAAAAACTTTGTTTCGACAAGAACAGCAGATTATTTGCTTGTATTGAACTGAAGTGATATTGTTGCGAATTGCAAGTGCATACGTAAGCTGTGACATTGAGAGAATGTTCTCTCAATTAAGATACCTCCAAAGACTGAACGGGTTTAGGATAGAGACAGAGATGCTGCGCATGCGGAAGATTGTGTCAACAACAAGGATTTATGAAAAATTTTAAGCCCCAAGTGAGCTCTTTTAGATGTACCAATGCCAGTGTTTGGTAAAGTATATCTAAAAAATAATTGAAGTAAAGCACAAAGTGAATGACAATGACAGGTTATGTACTAGTACATAGGGCAGAATGTATTTGAAGTAATGTACTATAAATACAATGTACTTTTGAAGTAAAGTACTTTTTAACACTATCTTTCGTGATGCCCTTTCATTCCTTTATAGTTTTCCTTTTTTAAACTGTATGCATTGCCCCAGGGGTAATCAAGGGTGCGTCAGTTATTTTAAGAAATGGCAGCAAATATTGGATAAAGTCAAGTGGCCACAGAGCAGTTGTCTTACTCTCGCTGACAAACTATTTAACAGAATCAACTTATAAGGCACTTATTTGTTGACAAGTCGTCATTTTGTGATACAGATTTAACAAGACCAAATTCGGGAATGTACTTCCAAGTCAGGAGTTGCACTTCCCTCAAAAAGTACCAGAAAAAGATATTTTAAATAAAGTACAAGTACATACTCAAAGGATGTACTCCTTCTCAACATTGCCCAATACTATCTCATGTACTTTATAACTTAATTGTAAAAAAAAAAAAGTTTCATGGACAGGCTAATTTATTTTATTGTTAATTATACTTACCCTATATATTTTAAAATATAACCTAAAAAACCCGAATTCCAGAATGCTTTCTCAAAGAACCCGATTACTAGCTTGGAACAAAGGCCCGGTTTTTACAATTAAATTTTTTTAAATATAAAGCCCCAAAATGAAGGGCCCTAGTTATGCAATATGCAAGTAAAGCATATCCTGCCGATAACTTTACACTCGCAATATAATGCAGTAATATAGGTTACAGGAACATCAAGGAAGGACACAAACAAAATGAGAAGACACATGGTGTTCTCGACATAAAATTGTACATGTAACTGAGCGCACCCCCAGCTCAAGGATGCACATTGACAAAGGCTAAAACCTGCTGTCTTGACAGGTGGCTCTGTCATGGCAATCGGAGACAGCTCATCATACCCCCATTTCAAATGCAGCAAACGCTTTTGTTCTTTATGGAGGTCACTTCCTAAGAAATGTGCAACGTGGCAAGGCCATGGAGTGGATGATGCAATCTCAGCATTGTGTTACTGTGGCTTCCCTTGTCTCATGGTATTTGGCACTGTGAACGTTGGCCCATGCAGGGTTCTCGGCTGCCCTTGGAGATAGATGATCAAAAATGAAGCCTTCACACGTTACGTGGCAAAACTCCAGCAGACACTCACAGTGCTTTGCGTATGGTGATCAAGCAATAGACTGCCATACAGTTTCTCATTGAGCTACTCGATTTCGTGAAGTGGAAGCATAAACAATGAGATGAAGCCAGAGAGGCCAAAAACAGCAATTAATGATTGAAGATTGGAAGTTGTCACAAACTGCAACGAAGACCTTCGAACAACATGAAAGGAAACTGCAGAACCTACCGGAATTTCACAGAATATAAGTATTTCATACTTTTATAAATACTTCGTAGGAAGAAACAAAATTTGGTCATGTGGTTCCCTCATGATTTCACAGCTGCACAACAGAATCGAGCGAACAACGCAAAATTCCTGAAGCCCAGATTTGCTCCCGGAGGCAACACATTTCTGCAAGTGATTGCTGCTAATGCTGAAACGTGGGCTAAGGGCTACGGACTGGAGTTCAAAGCAGAATCCAGCAAGTCAGGAGGTTGATCTTCGTCGTGGGTGTCTACGGGCAGCATAAAAAGCGAAACCAACAATTATCTTCGCACGTGATCACCTTAGCACTATACCGTAAGACACAGTGCTATGTGGAACAAGTGTTACAGTAGCCTATCGCAATGACTTCCTGCGAGACTTGCGCAGAAAAATGTGCAGAAATCGGCTGAACTTGCCCAGGGATGGACCGATCACAACAACATGCACAACAAAGGTGGCGAAAGAGTTGCAGGAGTCATGGTGGGAAGTGTTACCTCGTGTGCCCCTTAGCAGTAACAGGAGTCAACCCATAGCTTCACTATGGTCTGCCAGACATTGACTTTCACAAACAATGCAAGTGCAAACACTGCTGCTTTACCGCAATCCCAGATCATCCCGCAGCATTCAGAAGCAAAGCGACAACATAAATGGACTCTTAAAAAACTTTTTCCGACACTCGAAACATGCATAAAACGAATTACAGCAAGTCTTTTATGATGTCACCATCGTAGGAATGTCACATTGTGTAGAAAATATTCAAATGGAAATCCTGATAGGTGGAGGGAGGAGGAAAAACTTTATTTGACTTAGGGTGATAGCTGAGCTGATAGGTGAGACTATGGGCAGTGACATGAGCCTCTCGGAGTCCCTTAACCAACAAACTCGGGCTCTGGATCTTTTCCAAGAGATGCGCTATCGCACGAAGCTCTCCCGGACGCCACTGCCAGGGTTCTTCCGGCTTTGGCGTCCTCCCGATCGGCCGGGATTAGTTATTCGACACGCCGAATACTCAACGAGCGCCCTTGAGAAACGCGACAACAAACCGGCGCTCGACAATGCAAGGTGAACGATACGCCTGACGAGTCGCCGTACGTATTTCGTTTCCTCCCACGCCGACGAGCACGCCACTTCCACGTTGACGACCTCCCCACGCATGTTGCAGGGGGCTATCGCAATGCACGCGGCAATACATCACCGTGGAACCGTGAAAGGAAAACAACATAATCTGCAACGCGACGCAATCGCTATTCCGCCGTTCCTCGGCAGCGTGTAGTTACCGGTTCTTGGGTGTCTACGCGACGCGAGTTCAGTGATCCCGCACACCTTCGCGGACCTCTTGCCCATGATTCATGGCCGAGGGGCGCGAGCTCCATGCGGGGAGCCGTCTTCCAAAAGAAGCTTCCTGCGACGACGACGCGCCGTCACCCGCAGCCTTCCTTCCTCGAGGACTATTTTCCGCGGCGGGCCTCTTCGGGGCGACCATTATCGCTCGCGTCGGTGCCGTTTCCTCTCCTGTCTGTGGCCGTAATCAGCGGTCGCGGGTAGGAGACGACCCCGAGGCGTCGAGCAACGCCCGCCCGGACACTGCCGACCGATCACACGGGACGAAAACGCCGCATCGGCCGGCGCAAACAACGAACTTCTATGCGGTTGGGCAAAAAGTTTGGCCGAGGTCGCCGATTCTGTTTCTCTTATTTTTCTCCCTCGTTTTGTTGTCGTCGGGGTGGGTGGGCTATCCAGTGACACGCACCAAAATAACCGGAGTCCGCATACTCACTTTGAGGGCGAACTTGGACCCGGTCGTCCTGTGGTAGCACTCGACCACTTTGCCGTTGATGCCGAGGCCGAGCACCTGGTCGGAGATGGAGTAGTCCTGGGTGATAGGCGACGACTTGGGCACCAGCGGCGGCCGCGCGTTGCCCAACTTAGCGAAATCGTTCATGTTATCGCCGATCGTGTCGAGCACCGTGCCGAGCAGGCTGTGCAAGTAGTGGACCACTTGTCTCAGGACGACGGTGACATTGGCGACGTTGCGCTCGTCGAGCACCTGCGGGCACAGCTGCGGCCCGGCGAGTAAGCGATGCGGCTGCGGCAAAACCCGGAGATGACAGCCTCCGTCGGCGAGCGATAAAATTCCCCACTCGCCAAGCTCCATACAAGTGAGGAAGCAATCGTGCCGCAACGGTACGAGCAGTGCCGCGGTAGTTGCGGCTGACTCGATGGAGCGGTTGCAGCTGGACGGCTGGATACTCTCTAAAAACGCGCAAGACCGTGAATTGATGGGTAGCTAGTGCCACCTGGAGGCTGTGTATTCATTGTATGAGTCATTTTCCGGCCGCCATGACAGGGAGCTGAGAACACTTCCGGTTCGGGCATTGCTTGCATGTTGAAGGGCAACATCACCGCTATGTTTCGTGTGTTCCGCAATTAGATCGGCCTTTTGTTATGTTTTCCGCGTCCACACGCTTCTTGATATCTCCGCGAAATAAAAGTTGCAACGAGCCACGGCACCGCGGCCGTCGAGCGCGCCACGGCGTCGACTTCACGCTGAGCGCTAGGATCGCAGATGCACAAATCCGACTCTTCCGGACAGTGAAGGAACTTGATCGAACGAATCACACTTTAGTTCTTATAAAGTGGGATTGAATGAAAGAATATTGAATACTCGCCAAATATAACTTTATATTTTAGCCTGAACCCAGGTTTCCATTACACAGGCCACTGACACAGACCAACTTGGTTACGCATAAAATATGTATTAATTAAAATAATAGCGTTTATGTTTTTTTACAGCACAGCTCTTAGGCGCCCGTTTCCGGGTTGAGCGGCGTCGCCGTCGGCGTCGGCGTAACCGCGCGTTGCATTATGGGACGTTTCCCCACTAAAGTTAGTGGTAAAATTTTCCCGCAAAATTTTGCGGGAAAATTTTTCCGCTGAGTTTTGCTGAAAATGTTTTCCCCAAATTTAGCAGGTTAAGTTTCCCAGCTAAATTTAGCGGGGAAATTGATGTCACGTCACCTCAACACCAATTCAGTTGCCCCGCTAAATTTAGGAAACTGTTCGCTAAATTTACCTGCTAAATTTAACGGTAGAATTTCCCCGATAAATTTAGCGGGAAAATTTTCGAATAATTTTATGCTCAATTTAGCGGGAATAGTTTCCCGCAAAATTTAGCGGGGAAGTTTTCAATAAATTTAGCGGGAAATTTAACAAAAATTTTCCTCTAAATGGGAGGGAGCAGGAGAGGAGGGGCATAGCCTCCCCTCCGTATCTTCCTCTCCTCCTCCTCAAGAGCTGCGCTCTAGAAAACGTCTTCAATTTTTAAATCTTAGAGCAGAATCACTTACTGACGTTATTTTCGGGTTCATGCGAACTTGTAAATAGGCGGTTTATATGAGACACCTGACAAACTCCAGGAAAAACCCACAAACGAACTAAAAAATAAGAAAAAGAAAGCGTAACATTTTTAGAGCTTGTGTCTTTTCACATGACACCAAAACTAAGATTAAATTTCGCTTCAATTTAAAAGTTTTTCTTTTTTTTTAGTTTGCGTGTTGCAGTTTATTTGGTATGGGCCTTCGGCCTATCTGCCACATCCCCGTCTCTCCCGAGCCGAAATAAATGAAATGAAAAAATGAAATGAGCCAGATTTTTCTATTCAGCATGCAATAAAGCATCTGTTCGTGACACGGTTAAACGTCAACCATAACATGAAATCACTGGTACTATCCTTTCGATTTCATTACTCGCTTACGCCTTCAAACAACAGCGTGTGTGTGTCTGCCCAAACAGAACAGTTAGAACAAATGGAATATGTCACCAGGAATGTCGCCTGATCGTAACAAGTCGGACGTTGTGAGGTTCTTTATGGAGATCCCTCTACTAATAATCGCCGCCCGATCGGTATGCGCTCCGCACGTCACCCAGGGAGTGACACACAGCAACGAGAATATAAAATGCAATAAATATGCAAAATGCAATAAATATGCAATATAATATGCAAGAATATAATGCAATAAAATAACAATCACAAAAATGCAACCTTTGTTACTGCCCACTCTTCAGTAGTTCGTGAATATCATTAGGACCAATTAATAAGATAGTTCACAATTTGACTTGTTCAAGTTAAATTGCTGCTTAAATGTTTGTCAATTGTATATATTTTATATGATACAAACGTTTGTTTTGGTGGCCTTTAGTGTTTAGATAAGCAAAAGAATCAAACGAAGAAACAGGAAAGTAATAACCCTTAATACTAAATATTAAAAAAAAAATAGCGGCCCTCAAAACCCAATTTTCAAAACATACCACTTCTGTTCGATGAAACAATCTAATACCAATATTGTTGTAACATTCTTGTTCTAATAGTGGATACTACCTATAATTGAAGGAGATTCATCTAGTAAATATGTTGAATCTGATGAGACGATTCAAAAATTGACTGAGACGAGAGAACGAAACCAAGATTATTACAAGGACTGTGATGTTCTTGTGTTTATAACCGGGTAAGTTGCTTTCGGCGATAACAAGAACTTCACTGCTACGACCCCGTGTCTCGGGGCATTCAGCAAGTAAATCGGTCAATTAAAGTTTTCTTTACAAATATTTTTACACAATAACACTCTTCATAAGTATGGCTTCTAATGTGAGTTACTGGTATTATGCCAAAATCTAAGCTAGATATTATACATTGTGGGGTTCTTTTATGGAGATCCCTCTACTAATAATCGCCGCCCGATCGGTATGCGCTCCGCCCGTCACCCAGGGAGTGACATAACACAACGAGAAGGCAGCGAATGGATTTACTGTACCCTGCCTGTCGTCGAGAACCGGCAGTCCAAGCACGCCGACCCTTGTTGTCGCCCGTCGATCAGAGCTCACAGTCAGAATCCGTGTCCAGGCCTGCGGATCGCCTTTCCCACGCCAGCGTTGCGTAGGCTGGCTGTCTCGGGCTATCAATGCCCGAGTCTCGCTGCGGAACCACCCCGGGATCGTCATAGCCCAGGTCATATGGCCAGGGCTCGCCGTTTCCACCGGTCTTGCTCCAGACCTCGCTGGTGGACCGCTCCGGGGTTCGCCACGGACCAGGCCAGGCAGCCCGGCCCCGATGTTCCTGGTACCAGCTTCAGCCTCGCTCAACCCGCACTCTCTCGCGCCAGCTCGTGACTTCCCCGCCGACCGCCTGTCACGTGCCCTCTGCCTCGTCTTTCACCCTCGGCTCCCACACTCTCCCCCCTCAAGGCCCGGACCTCGGGGGACTTCATGGGAGCCGCTGGGCTTCATGGGCGGCCGCTGTTGCTGTTGCCGGAGTGGCCACATTGCAGCGTCCGAAAGCGGCGTAGGTGGCGGTGGCTAGCGAAGCCAGCACGCTGTTCCACTCACCGTGATGCAGCAGGGGGCTTGCTCTAAGCTGGTCCGGCCGACGCAGACGGACCTGCCCCGTTCCGCTATAGAGGTCACAGCGGGCTTAGAACTGCCCGCCGGAACCGTTCGTCAGGCCGAACAACTGTCAGCCACCCTGAGCATTTGGGAAAACGAATGGGCCGTCTTCCCTCCCGGTGGGCTTCCTGGGTTACGCCGTCTATGGCCGTCTTTCCAAGAAGCTAGTCTGAGCAGAACAAAGTGTTAAGACAACACACAACGAACAAATACTCTGCCGCAGATTGTGGCAGTCGCCATTGCCTCCACCGCCGAATTGCTTGGCGACGGGTTGCTGTACCATGCGGCTAACTCAGCAAGTCTGCATTCCAGAGCTCGCTCCCTGGTTGCCAAGAACAGGGGATTTCTTGTGTCTTACCGCAACCTCATGTTATACGTCTCCCCATCGCGACAACGGTAGTATACTTTCAAGTCAGCGATGTGAACCGGGCAAGCCTCCTCATTTGTATCTCGCCGAGTAAGCCTATAGTAAAACACGACGCTCGCGTCTTTATACCTCGGGTGCCCTTCTCACCTCGGAGCAAGCGTTGCGGCAAAACCACTAGCTGCGTTGCTCAAAGCGTGAGTTTCCTTCAGAACAGGTAACGATGGTGTAAACCTAGTCCATCTTTCTGAGCAAGCGAAGGGATCCAAAGCCTGTGGCGGGATGGCCATATACTATACCCGCGTTCCACAACGGCTACATATACCGTGTGCTACTCGATGTAAGCGCCAGCGTCCCGTTCCGTCCACGTGTATACGAGCTCTAGGGACTGATCGGTCTTCGGAGGGGGCGGCAGCTCAGTGAGCAAGCCCGCTTAAACCGTTCACGCCTGAAGGCAAGCTGGACATCTACAAGCCACCTCAATGTCTACCGCCTCATCCCCGGCCAGGTCGTGACGCGACATAACTTATTAAAAGTCTTGCTGTCACTGCCACGACCGGCCAGAGTGAAGTCGAGACAGAATCATTTAAAACATTTCGTAGCTTTCTTGGAATGACCCACCTCAAGGGAGAGTCGTCCTTCTGCCCTTCGTCGGTTGGAGTGACGCGAAGCAACGAGCCGTCTTGGCCCAGCGGTTACAGATCATAGTGCTCATTAACCCATCTGCCAGCGTTCCCGGTGTCAACCGCAATTTCCACCAGTTTACCCGACACCCGCTGACAATCTCGTCCGCCAACGTTCCCGGTGTCGACTGCCATTCCCGCAATATTTCCGACATCCACTGACAAAAACCCATCTGCACCCCGGGCCTCGACAAGCGCTTACTTGCCTACCGCATCACCCCAAGCCTAAATCCTAAATATGCAATGAGTCCTGGCTGCTTTCCCTCATGCCAGTCACTATCCTGTATTCCAGCGAACATGCCGTGGCTCTCCTCTGCCTCCGAAGACGACTTCCTTACATTTTAACCACGCTTTTCGGCTTCCCCCGGTTGCATCACTTCCTGGCAGCCACTATTCTAGGGTACCCGTGAAAGCGCGTTCGCAACATCGTCCTTCGAGCCCTTTAAGTACTCGATTCGAGGAGACACCTGCTGAGCTCTGCTGTGAGACAAGACGCCAAAATTCCAACATACCTTGTCTCAACGGGCATCGTTAGCGTTACTGAACAACCCGCTTAACAAATCCGGGCTCCCTGGGGACGACAAGAAGCAGAGGCATACCGAACGGGCCCCATGTTGGGCGCCATTTTAATGTGGAGTTCTTTATGGAGATCCCTCTACTAATAATCGCCACCCGATCGGTATGCGCTCCGCCCATCGCCCAGGGAGTGACACACAGCAACGAGAAGACAGCGAATGGGTTTACTGTACCTCCCGGTTGCCCGTCGTCGAGAACCGGTAGTCCAGGCACGCCGACCGTTGTCACCCGTCGATCAGAGCTCACAGTCGGAGTCCGTGTCCAGGCCTGCGGATCACCTTTGCCACGCCAGCGCTGCGTAGGCAAGCTGTCCCGGGCTATCAATGCTCGAGTCTCGCTGCGGAACCACCCCGGGATCGTCATAGCCCAGGTCATGTGGCCCGGGCTCGCCGTTTCCACCGGTCTTGCTCCAGACCTCGCTGGTGGACCGCTCCGGGGTTCGCCATGGGCCAGACCAGGCAGCCCGGCTCCGACGTTCCTGGTACCAGCTTCAGCCTCGCTCAGCTCGCACTCCCTCGCGCCAGCTCGTGATTTTTCCCGCCGACCGCCTGTTACGTGCTCTCACCCTCGGCTCCCACAACGTGAAACTACTTTTCTTACTTTATCGCCCGGGTTCTAGATTTTAAAATCGCTGTGGCTAGCGTTACGTCCGGACGGAGCACTGGAAACGCGTATACCTAACCCTCCCCCCGCCCTCCTCTCTCTCCCCCGTGAACCTAGGGAAGGCGGAGATTCGGACGTAACGCTAGACACTTCGTTTTAAAAATAGCATTTTGACGTCCGCGTCTGCAAATCACTCCGCAAGAAGAAGCTGGTCAACCGGATGTTACCTCGGCCACAGGAAGTTCCGTCTTTACTTGTTTATGTTCAATTTCAGTTTCAAAACAAAGATCGAAAAATCGATGAAACGTAGTGTAAGCCGAAGTGATACGCAATTTTGATTAGCTACCATAGCGCAGTAGGGGTGCCTTGTTATTTAAACTGAAGAAGCCAAGTCACTGATGGCTGATACGGCCAATCCGGAGACCAAGTCGTCTGCTTCTTGCGCAGGGGTTGCGGTGACGTCAGAAAGACGCCGAGCTCTGATTGGCTTTGATTGGAAGGATAGAGGCAACGTTACTAGAGCCACTCAGTTGGGAAACTGCCATAGAGACTACTCTGAAAAAGTGGCACCGATCCGTCCACGGGAACCGAGCTAATGGCGACTACAACGCCACCCTTTCTCCCGCAGCGGCCAGTCCAGGAAGTGCACGTGACTTCCATTTTCGTTGTAATCGGCCATTTTGGGGCCAGAACACATACTGTGGAGGGAGCTTCGAGATACCGCCCCCGACTCCCATGCGGACGCGCCGCGGGTTACTTCCGTGGTTAATATGCGCCTAACTCAGGACGCGCTACCTGAAATCACCGGTGACGCACGGTTGTATAAAAACAATATTAATTATACTGCAAAACCTTGCGAACTAAAGATTTTAGAAAACAACACACGCCCTCCATTTTGTACTAAACTCCAATAAACGTTACTACAAAAACAGTTTTTTTCGTTAGTTTTTACGCAAACACATGCTTTCCAAAAGCTCAAGGCGACCACAGTTAAGACCAATGATACAGAGTGGAGCTGTTGTCGTATTTAGCTCGGTCTCGGTGGACGCCAGCGGCCCAAGTTTCAACGGTGAGTTTCCCAACTGAGAGTTCTAGTAACGTTGGATAGAGGGTAGACTTGATGCCATGAGGTCTACCCACTATTTTTGCTTTCAACCAGCCAGTAAGAGCCTTGCGTTCTGACACCATCGCAACCCCTGTGCAAGAAACAGACGAAGTTGTGCTCCGCATAGCTTTTTCAGCTGCGCGATCTTTTGAGTGCTTCCAGGCCTTGGGGTTCGGGCTTTGGCCCTTCTACATTTCTCCCGACCCTCCCGAGCCAAATAAATGAAATAAAATATGTTCAGTGCCTGTAAGCCCTTTTCATCTCAGTAATTACCCGATCAACGACTGGCAAATTGGTGGAAGGAGAAAGAATAATGTGGACACTGAGGGCAACATAAGTGGGTCCTGTTACAATGAAAATAAATTATTGGGTGATTTCATCACAACTCAAACACGAATTTTGGGTCGAATTTTTAATTTTTGTCAAAAAATACATGTTCTCGAGCAATTCCAATATAATAAAAGAAGACACAAACGGCGACTTCGTCGGATTTTTTGTTCTCAAGTTATGGACCGTTGAAGCGGCCAAGGTGGAAAGTGACGTTTTTACAGCTTATCAGGGGTGCCATCTTTCACTCCATCCCTTTTGCCTACTTTTTACGCTACATCAATATAACTTTTTGGGAACATTGTCGAGATATAATTTGTTATGCTAATTAAGCGTCTAAGTCATAAGGTCCTTATAGAGTGTTTTTTTTTATTTGTCAAACCGCCTCTTTGCGACGATATTTGACGAAGTTCAGCAAGCTGTGTTCTGTGACCTAATCAACATATTTTTATGATCTTTACATTACCGTAATGCTTAAAATAAGCTCTTTTCTAAATATAATTTGAATATTTGCCCTATATATATAATGCGCTATATGCACCTGAAAAACGAATATTTCGAAAAACTAGCAATTTTGGAGTCGATGTTCTAAAAAACCCAACTTTATTTCTTTCATTTTTTATTCACAGTAAGTTAATATAGTAGTCTATCAGGAACTAGAAACATAAATTGTAATTTATTGTTTGTATGGCCGCTATTAAGACTCGAATCTCGTGCTATGAGTGTTTTGAACGGGACTTTGCACAGGCGCTCTGCTGAGCAGAATTTTGGCCTATGTAAGGTTTCCTTTTATCGTTAGCAGTTACCTCAATATCCAACAATAAACATTAATGAAATTTGGAGTAGTGCTCCTAAAAAAAGTTACTTAGAAGTCCTTATCCACAAGTGCGGGCACAGCGCTTACTTCCTCCCAATACGGAGGAATGCAGATCGTCAGAGAATTCCTCTGGGGCCTTTGCTTTCGGCTTTGAGTTTGAAATATTGAACTTGATATGCAAATTGTCATATTTTCTTATGTCAAACAGATATGCAGTGCATCTACATATGTACGATTTAGTATCTGACGCTTAGAGGATGTACGATTTATTTTGTGCACATACGGACTCTTTCGTAAAATAACGAGCCTTTCATAGCGCGTAAGGTTTCAAATATGTTAGTCGTGTGTCTAGGTTTCATTTCTATTTTCATTGATTCATTCCGGGTTACTTAGACTTTTTCCTCTTGACCGGGAGTCTAGTCTGTGTTCCAAATCTTACTCAAATCGACCCGAGTTACTCCGGCGGGTCGTGTCACGTGACAATACAGTTTGAAAAGCGCTGGACGTGGGTAGGTTTTGGAGCGCCAAGGTACAAAACCCTTACCCTGGAGCAGAGTGTCGAACCGAAATTTTTATCGGTTCGGTTCGGGTTCGGGTTCACGGCTTTCGGTTCGGTTCCGGTTCAGTTCCGGGGAGCAAAAAATAACGGTTCAAACCGGTTCGAACCGGTTCGAACCGGTTTGAACCGCTAAATTGAGAATATATTTTCCGCGTTGTTCTGGCAATAGATACTATTTACGCCTTGAAGCGATTAATTTTATAGTTTCTTCTATCGTCCGTGCAATAAATTTTTATTTTCAGGTACCCGAAATATGAAATTCAGGTATTTAATTTTGACGCAACAGTAAAAGAAAATCTACATTAACGTACATAACATTGTGTTCATACGACTCAACATTCCTTTGTTTACAGGTCATACATATTTTGCCTGAATCAAAATGTTTAAGTACAACAGGAAAGAGTTGAGCTTGTTGGTACATACCTGTTAATAGATCAGCTCTGAAATTTAGAACTATACTGTCCCTTGCCTGTCCTGAGCTGATCTATTTACACGGTATAAAATGTTGTCGCGAAGTGTGGTAGGTCGCATAAAATACCCGTGATTGGTACAACTTTGCTTTGCGTCGCAGTATAAAAAGTTAAATCGTGATTGTGTCCTTGAACTAAGTAAGGAATTAATTACAGCACACAAAATCATGAAATGGGCACCTCGTGGCCATATATATCGTGAAATATGGTTCATGAAATACGTTTCACAATATATATATATGGACGACACAACTGAGCTAATAGCAATGAAATTTTCAAAATGTCACGAAAGTTTTAGGACAATCCCTTTCAGTCTATTTTTTATAGAAACACCGAGCGGCAATCACAATGCTTGTTTTCCTAACCAAACATTGTTTACACTCAGCGCCGCGATGCATGCGACTAATCGTGCAGAAAAGAGTAATCGAAATTTTTCACTCTAATCTACACGCACCTTCGCACTCAGATTGAATCTGACCCAAAATAGCGCTTGCCCAAGCGAACATTTTCTCATACAGGACAAGCTGGCATAGCCTGGCTGTTGAGGTTTGTTCTCGACAAGATGTTGGTCGATTTAATTTGCAAATGAGCGCCACCCTTGCTACTCGATGATTTTAACGCGACAGCGTTAAAATCATCGACATGAGCTCCTTAACGTGACAGCTACATGAGCTCCTTAACGCGACAGCGTTAAAGGGGCAATGCAACGAATTTTTGTGCTTGCGCAAATACCGCTCAGAACAGATCCCTGACGTTAATGACCTATGATACACGCGTTCGTTTTTCACCCCACGTAATATAAGTCCCAGAAAAAAATAAAGAAAACAAGCAGCGTTCGCTCCCTCAACTCGCAGCCAGAACAAGCGGCCACGTGATCTGGAGCCGATTATATGCCGCCAATGTTGATCATAGCCACGCGCTGTGGCTGGCAAAGCACAGGACACGCGCTGAGTTCTAGACATTGTTATGGCTCGGCTATTGTCGTCGGTGCAGCGATTGGACACGGGCTACTACCCGAATGCTTCTCGAGCTAGTAATTATCACGAGCCCAAATCGAGTGCCCACGCAATGCTCGGGCCCAATCTATGAACCACATTCAAATATCGTCATATGGGTGTACTGCGATCCCCACTTTACGTCATCAAATTTTGCAAAGGAGAGATTGAATGAAAATGGTCGCTCTTGTCCTTGAAATTACACCGCAACAAAGGAGTTTCTGTGGCAAGTGGCGTTGCGTGCGAGAATCCTTGACTCCCACTCTGTGCCAGTAAGCTCGTGTACAGTTAAAAACATTCCAATTAAATATCGTTGCACCGCTCCTTTAAGGCCGGTTCTCACATGCAGCGAAGCGCTGATGTAGCGCTACTCACGTGTCGTCTGCTATTTATAATCTGCCATGAGCAACAGTTGTGACGGTGCGATACAAAGCTGGTGAACGCTCCCGTCAGCACGCGCTTAGCGCGAGGTCAGCGCTATGCTTGTAGCGCTCCGCTGCATGTGTGAACAGGCCTTTAAGGAGCTCATGTCGCAGAAAAGCCGATGTCGGCGGCGTGACTGAAAAATCCTGATTGGTCGATAGGGTCATAACGTCTCGGCCACATGCCCTCGCGCAGGAATTTCAAACAACCCACCATGCTCATGTGAAACGGGACATCACGCGTGGAATGAAAGTGATTAAAACATGAAATGTAATTACTTTGCCTTAAAGAAAAATATTTAAGAATTTTAGACAGGATTCGAACCCACGACCCTTCGGTTGCGAGGCAGACACACTCCTGACTAGTCCACGCGAGGTAGGTTTCCACGGCGAATGAAAATGGGATGCAAAAGAGGCCAGTTATCGCTATCGCGTGGATCAAAATCGGAAATGCGTGTAAAGGCCGGTTCAGACACTTGCGTTTGAGTGCGTTTGACTGCGTTGCGGCGAGAACCGAAAGCGAGTCACCGTCACATCTGTGCTTCGTATGAAGCGTGAAATCCAATTCAAGGAATCTTCTTGGCACGCGACATAAGCAGCAGGGATGTCCTGGTGTCTCGCTGCCGCAACGCAGTCAAACGCAGTCAAACGCAACTGTGTGAACCGGGCTTAAGGCTGTCCCAAATCACTTACAACCTGCCTGTCGAGGATAAAAACGCCGGAAAAGATTTGCAGAGCACCTTTCAGATAATTTGGGGGGGGGGGGGAGGCATTGCTTTAGGATGGTCGGCCCTTTATTCATGTTGGCAAACCTCTAGTTACTAATTAAATATATATATATTTTTATAATGATCAATAAATTTTACTTTATAAAGTTCACATAACCGCATGAGGCCACCACGGAAGGACGATACTCGAAACTACGCGAGCTGTTGAGTCTGCGTAAATGTGTTTTTTGTTCGCTGATTGGCAGTGTGAAACATCGGGTTGCAGAATACGCAAAAAAGGACTCTGTGCTCACATGACAGATCGAAAGGCAAATACACGAAATGTGCAAAAAGAAAGATAATTAATGGCATTTTTCAAAATAATTCCTTATAGAACGCCTTACTGCAAAAAGAGATGTATAAAGATGCATGCAATCAAATTCCTAATTATGCTTAAATAGCCCGAAGGACAAAGATTTTTGAAATCCTAATGTAAATCACATTTTATCAGCTTGCATGAGCTCGAAACTTCGCGAAATACTGCCTCGGGAGGCTAAAGTTATATTTGCTTTTACTTGCACTTGTTTTGGGCCCTCACTTTACTACACTATGCTTCAACAGTCGTGAGCTCTAACACATATCTCTAGGCTGCCGTATATCATCCCGAGACTGCTATAAATAGTGCACAACTTTACAATTAGGACATCTCTTGCTAGTGTTGCGAACATCGCATTTCACCAGAAAGCTGAACTATTTAACATGGTATGCACGTGACGTCATCACACTACATTCTGGTGGTCATTGTGATTTCCTCTTGCTGAGAAAACCAAATTCAATGGTGCAAAATGCACGCTGCAGGAGGTTCAAGCTCAGTGAAAGCCAAGTATTTGAAAGGCACGTTTTATTATTCTTAGTGCATCGTCGCGGGGAACGGGGCGAGAGTCTGGCAGGACAAAAACGCGCTTTTTGGCGAGAGTGTTTTTGCAAACAAAGTAGTTTCCTGGGCCACGGTTTTTGGTCTGCTCCTATAGATGCGGGGACGAGGAACCTTTACAACACAGTATTTTTTAAACTAACCCCCCCCCCCCACACACACACACATACGCACAGACTTCCTTTTCTTTTTTTTTTTTTGTTGCTCCTCCAGAGAATATTTTGTAGTCCTGTGGAATTGCCTTCTCTGTTTGGGTGAGTTAATTTGACAATTATATTTGTCGCTTGTTAACAACAACCTTCCATTGCTTTTATTTTGCACCCCGTGAAGTTTAAAGGGGTAATAAAACGATATGGGGTTGGAATGTTCATGACTTTTCAGAGGCGTGCTGGTCCTAGTCTGGCCCAAGTACACTCGCACAGACCGCCACTGATTCAGAAGCTTCTTTGCCGCGGTGAAATTGCGAGGATAAAATGAGACTATTTCGTTTAGTCTCGCCTTCGCAAAAATTGATGACGTAATTGTGGGATCAAAACCACCCGCCTGACAACAGTCGAGCGCGGCTCATGGATTGGACACGAGAAGTGCGTGAGCACTTGAGACTTCGGCTCGTAACAATCAATGCCTCGGCGGACACTTGGGTAGCGGCTCGTGTCCAACCACTGCGTTGATGAGAAGAGCCGAACTCTAACGATGCCTGGAGCTCAGCACGCGTTTTATTTCTTTCCAGTCTCAACGCGGGGGTATGATTAACGTTGGAGGCATAGGATAGGCACCAGGCCGCTTCTGGCTCCGAGTTGAGGGCATGAACAATGCTCAGATTTCTCTAATTTGTTTGGCGACTGCCATTGCCCCGAAAGAAGAGCTAAGACACGTTTATTCAGTTATTAACTTTAGGGAGTGATTGTGAGTAGTATTTAGTGAATGCATAAAATCGTTTTTTGTTCCTTTAAACAAAATACAGAGGTGGTCGAAACTTGGGGAATAGCTTGAGAACGACGTTCGTGCGAGATTTAGAGCGACTGCCAACGTTCGGCTGTCCCTCTGAGGCCACTAAGACCTTTTTTTTTCCTTCAAGTATCTCTCTCGTACACACATGTAGTTCTATGTAACGTCATATTAATAAGTCGCATTTAGTCATTTCAGTACTTCTATCCTCGGGTACATCTTTCTGAGGCAATTCAGCAACGACGAAAAATGTTTGGGTGTATCAATGATGTAAAATTGGTCGTGCAACATTTTTTGTACTTTCAGTAAATACTGCTAAGTAGTAACCCCTGACGCTGATAGCTTGCGAAAACGTCTGTTAGTTTTCCCCTCCGCGCAATAGTAGATGCAGAAAAAATAAAGAAAAGAAACAGCGGTCAATCCCCACCTCAACTCGCAATTTGAACTAACGGCCACGTGATCTGACGCTAATTATATACCGGCAGTGTTCATCATAGTCATGCGCTAGAGTTTGGAAAGCAAAAGCTTGGGCTGAGCTTCAGATATTGTTCGACTTGGGCTATTAACATATTTCATTGAACATGAGCCGTTACTCGAATGTTTGGCGATGCCGACTGTCATGAACTCGGGCACTCGACTCGGGGTTAAGAAAATCGCTTACGTCACGGTATCACGTGACTCTCGGTGCGAAATTGTGATGCCATGTTACGTCACGCTGTCAACAAGGTTAATACACCTAGTGACTTCTTAAATTAAATCGACTGGACTCAGTGAGTCACGTGATATTACTTGACAGCATGTTTTGACACCATGACGTCACGTGACAACGTGACACATGGTTAATCATAGTGCCAATACAAAAGCGCCACGAAAACCTACAATTTATCATACGTTGCAATTCTGTATATGACGATTTGATCAATACATAGAAATACAGCTGCCAATTTTGTATTCCCATGTATTCACTTTGTGATACAAACAAAAAATAAAAAAATGCCTTGAACCGTTTTGAACCGGTTACCGTTATATATTTTTTCGGTTCGGTTCCGGTTCAGTTCCAAGATGGCGGCGACGATTTCGGTTCGGTTCAGTTCCGGTTCGGCTAAAAATAACGGTTCGGTTCCGGTTTTCGGTTCGGTTCGGTTCCGGTTCGACACCCTGCCCTGGAGTAAGATGGAGTAAATTTTGGAACACGGCCTAGATGTTACGCATCTTCTCCGTCAATACATACACTCTCAACAAAAGGATAGTCGTAGGGTACGACCTTTGGTGTAGTAAGAACCCGTCACAGATATCGCTACCCCCATTAGTTAAACTAACGACCCTATGGGTAGTCACACGGCACGCAATCAACATGTAGTCACAGTGAGCACCCCCAAAAGCAACATGGCGGCTGCAAGCGACAGGGGAGCAATACGAGTAAGGCCTAGCAAGCTGGACTGCTTCTCTTTAAAATACGATTCTCAGGTGCGTACGCCCGTTCGCTGTCTTTCGTGCGCACTAAAGCGCCCCAAAACGCGCCTCGAAGCACCGGCATCGCACTTAGTGGGGGATTCGCGGGTTTGTCCGTGACTGCTTTCGCGCACCCGGCTGCATTTGCTTCGCGGCCAGAAAACATTCAAAGAAGGAATCGTATAGCGACGAATGGAATGATGTCTTTATTGAACAGAGCATCTGCTTGCTGTGCTTGCCGTAAGTGATCCGGCGTTTTCGGTTGACAGCGGCGAGGCGAAACATCACCGATTCAAGCGGCGTCGGTTCCGATCGTTCAACGCTCTTGCTCACCTGTTAGCATTCGTGATCCACTTTCAAGTCCCTGGTAATCCTCACCGCGTCTGTGCACGCACTTGGCGCTATTCACCGCACGGAACACCCATTCCACTGGCTATGGGACTGATCCCACATGGGACGAGAGGCCGAGAACCGAACCCTCCGTAGCCTCCGTACTATAGGCTGCTCCGTAGAGGAGCGGAGGAGCCATGGAACGCCTCCATGTTTTTCACTCAAATAAATAGACATAAACGCGCGACTCCTTGAACTGCGCGGCGACAAGCGCCACCTAACGGACAGCGTTCAAACAAAAAGAAAAGAAGAAACTAACAGTTTGCTTTGAGCGCCTCGCCAGACTTGCCCATATATATACACACCACACTTCACGCATTCGCGACATCCAGGCATCATATGCATTTTGTACATGAACGTGTTCACAAACAGTAGAACGTACAACATGAGATATTGACACTCTACATTCCTATACACACAACTAGTCCATACCTACAGCTTATATACTGCCGTATTTTCTGTGACCAATTAGGATGGTGACCACTGTCATATTTTGCATAAATATGAAAAGACTGTGCAAGATTTACCCGTATATAATATTTTCCTCTACTGCCCTTAGGAAAGCGCTCGTATCTCTAATGTAATCTATTGCAAAAGTGAACAGCAGGTTATAAATAAATTTGAATAATTGCTCACGTCACGTTTTGATCAGTTTCGTTTTCTCGCTAGCCTACACTTCAAGTATACAGAAGCCTGTTTAATTAATTGTATTAATTATCGAAACCAATTTCTGCAATCTCAACTTTCTGAACACGCTGATGCATTTTCTTTTCTCTTTTTACATATCCGAATCACTTCAGCGGCGGTTGAGTACACGTTGAGTACACTGGGCACGCGCAGGTGATTCTAGCAAGGAGGTTAGAAGTACTAGGAGAGGGCACGTTGCAATATTGGTTAAGCCTAGTCATAAAAAGTTTAAACGATGTTGTGGCCAACGAGACCGTCGATCTCTCTGGCAATTGGTGCGCGTAACATGTCACGTGTGAGATGGATGGTTGATTGTAGAAGGCTTCCTTGCAGGCTTGCGCGCGCTCCGTCTGGTAGGTTTCATCAGATCGAAGGCTAGACTGTGGTGTATTCTAGTACACCGTAGTGAGACGAGGGCTAGCTATGGTCACATGATGTGAGGAGAGTAAGGAGAAAAATGAGAAAGAGGCGAGGCGTCAAGGGAGCATGGCTTGTGGAGGCTACGCGGCTGGCGTCATGCCCTCTCCTACCTTTCTATCCTCCTTGTTCTAGCGATTCTAGCGAAGCCCGTCCGCCGGTCCTCCCCGAAACATTGTTTCAGTTTTCTTCTTTTCGCTGCAATTGTTTCTGCTCAAGCGCGTGTCTTCCAAAACCTCGTTTAAATGAAAGCGACTTCAGCGCATCGACTCACTCGTTCTTCGAACAAAGCCGACGCGGCAACGTTTATATGAATGCGCACCAAGCCCTACACGAAGGTGGCGCCACGCCGTGTCAAAGCTCGAAGTTATGCAGTTCCGGCAGTTCCGGCACCAGCCGCACCACGTTTTCCGGTGCGTCGCCAGTGTTGTGCTGATTCAGTGATAATACCACAAAATCTACTGATTTTTCTCCTTTTTGCCTACACGAGGTCCAAAACTACTACTATTTGTTCCAAGGCGCGCCCTCGCGTAATTTCGGCGCACTTCGGAGGGTCATTTCACGTGTGTGCGTGTGTGTGTGTGTGTAGGCGTTGTAAAAGGAAATGAGGGGGAAAAGTGAGAGCCAATAGTGTACGCGCACAGGTGACAACATAATGTAGGGGATAGTTAAACCAAACACGGGTGGATTGGTGTACAAAATGGGAAAGGGGGAGGAAGGCTTGTCAAAGCTAGAGTCACTACAGAGCGACGGCACGGTCGGCCTTCTGAAAGGGCGCACCTCTCTTCGAGCCTTTCATGCCGTGCCGTATGTATCGCGGTCTGAGGGATTTTAATTTGCTTATAACTTCCAAAATAATGCGAAGTTTGCCACCAGGATTTTTTCTCCGTGTTACTACGTTGCCTGAGGCCCATCTCGGCGCAAGGTTTCGACCAGTCAAAAGATAACTGGAGTGCCCTTCTCTTTAAAACACCCCGAGATACGAGAACGTTGAAGAAAAATTCTGGCAACAAATTTTACACTCAAAGAACAAGAAGTAAAATTACTTCATTGAGCAGACCATTAAGCGATAAAGACTAAGCGATTTCTGGTAATCCTGTAATAGTCGCGCGGCAGCTGACTTCCACATATTGCAGAAAGAGGTCTTGGGAAATTTGATTTGCATACAGTTTCTACTCTTTTTCACTGCTTCTTTTTTGTGGCATTTTTCACCTGTGCTGTGCAAATAATCAATGCAATAACAGTACAACACAAACAAGCGAATAGACAAAAAAGACTACCGAAATTTAGAAATCTACTGATTTTTGCTGATTTTTCAAGCTGAAATCTACTACTATTTTCTGGGGAGCTGTGGCAACACTGTGCGTCGCACGTGGAGGCCTTTCGACGCGTTCAGTGAACGTCGTGCCCGCGGTCTTCGGTGCTGTGGAAGAAGTTACGAGACGGAAGAAACATCAAAACCCAAGCGTTTAGGGCTCCAGGCCATCCAGGCTGGGTCACTCTGGGCCAAAGGCGACATGTGTGCGCACGCTTTGAGGACGCCTCCGCGCTTCGCCGCGCCAGACCTCGCCGATCGCGACTGGACCAACCGGACCCCGAGTCCGAAAGGCTTCTGCGCAGCCAGGAACGGCACCGAGGTAGGAGCTGCTCGTTCTGCGCTACCATGCAGTGCTCGGAGCGCTCGGTGTCGTTCGTGCTTGCGCCGGAGCCTTTGGGACCCCTTCGGACGCGTAAGTCGTACTTCGCAAGGCTTGGGTGGCCGCACTCACCGAGCAGCCCCGCTATATTCCGCGTACTTATGATGGCAATGAAAGCTCGCGTTTGTTTTCGGGAAAAAAGTGCGGGCGACCATACGGGACCGCTCTCCGCGCCGCCGACGAGGTTGGCCGCCGCCATGTTCTCAGCTGTTCACTCGCTCCCGCAGCGAGCGCCTTCCCAGAATCCTCATCCCCGTTCCAAAATGCGATGCGACCACGCGCCAAGAGGACAGTGCCTTCACCTGGAATGAGCACGAAAGACGTATGCTAAATTAACTAAGCATCAAAGAACGCCGAGAACATAGTTCTCTGCGCTGCACCTGCTGGCGTCTGCAGCAGTACTTTTTCTAAAACAAAATCTAAAACAAATAGCACTTGTTGTTATAGGTAAAAGGAACGCGTGCCGGAAGGCATGAAATCCTAGTCCCCTTCAAAATACTCCACTTGGGATGACACACACTTGTTTGAAGCATTTGTTTTATCGAGTATGCTCGATGAAATGAGCCAGTGAAGGCGAATCAGAGACAGAGAAATACTTAAAGGGGCGATGCAACGATATTCAATTAGAATGTTTTTCACTTTACATGAGCTTACTGGCACTAGTGGGACCCAAGGATACTCGCACGCAACGCCACTGACCAAGAAACTCCTTTGTTGCGCTGTAATTTCGAGGACAAAACCTAGTGTTTTCATTCAATCTCTCCTTCGCAAAACCTGATGACGTAGCTGGGCGGTAGCAGTACCGCCGAGTGACGATATTTGAATGCGGCTCATAGATTGGACCCGAGCATGGCGTGGACACTCGATTTGGGCTCGTGATAATCGATAGCTCGAGAAGCATTCGGGTAGGGTCCTGTGTCCAATCGCTGCAATGACGACAGCAGCCGAACCATAACAATGTCTAGAACTCAGCGCGTGTCCTGTGCCTTGCCAACCCCAGCGCGTGGCTATGATCAACATTGGCGGCATATAAACGGCTCCAGATCACGTGGCCGCTTGTTCTGGCTGCGAGTTGAGGGGGTGAACGCTGCTCGTTTTTCTTTATTTTTTCTGCGACTTCAATTGCGTGTGGTGAAAAACGAACGGGTATTTCACAGGTCATTAACGTCAGGGATCCGTTCTAAGCTGTATTTGCGCAAAATACAAAAGTCGTTGCATCGCCCCTTTAAATAAACGGACATGATCCCAGATATTTGTGTACGTTCGTCCTGTCCGGCCTCAGTCGTGCTGTTCAATGCTTCATACTTCACTGCACTTGAAAGCAAAAACAATGGGTATGACATGTGTGCAAGTTCGGCGGAACCGAGGAGGCCATTCGCAACTGACCTGCACGCAGAACTGACCGATCACACCTTTAATGAGAGCACGCTCTTTACTGAACCGCACAATAAAAGACGACAGGAGTATCTCGTCCGGCGAACATTCAAGTCAACTCACGCCTGTGCGTAGCTTCCTGTGCTTTTCTAGAGATTTGGTTAAATTCCTCGAGCACGACGCCAGCTGCCAGCTGTTTACTGCTGTACATGGTAAAACCCGCGACGGAACCAGAAAGGACAACCAGGACAACCGCGATACTTTTATCTGCCTCGGGTTTTAGTAGGTGCCTACCAAGGTTGCCTGTACTCTTTTGCAATGTTTGTTTTCTGCCAGTTTAGGCGAACTGAGCCACACGCCTGTTTCGACTGGTTCAAATTTGAATAAATGGTAACTAACGCACAAAAAAAAAAACAAGTTTCAAGTACTTTTTGAGATTTTTGAAGTGACTTCTACTATTGAACGAATGCATGCACTTGAATGTTCAATTCAAGAGTTTATAAAACCTGACTACACCATGCTTGTCATTTGCAAACAGGGTGGTAACGCTCAATGGCTCGAGCCCAGTGAGTAGTTAAGTAAGCCTGTGGGGTAGTTACAGCCGTCAAAACGCATGATGACTAGAGGGGTGCTCACTTTTTCTTAGAGTGTAGGGCGAAGCTCACGCACCTTGCAAATCACCCCAGTGCCAAGTAAATAAATATTGTTAGGATAAATATTGTTGCTTCACTTTCTTTTACGCTCAATTATTGAGGTAAATACTAACATTAAATAGAAAACCTTACATAGGTCAAAATTCTGCTCAGCTGAGCGTTCTATGCGAAGTCCCGTTCAAAACTCTCATAGCACATTACACTTTCTGTTAGTAGTTCCTGACAGACTACTATGTTACCTAACTGTGAATAAAAAATGAAATAAATAAATGGTGTTTTCTTTTTTTAGGAAATCAACTTCAAATTTTCAAGTTTTTCTGAATATTTGTTTTCAGGCAAATGTTCCGCGTTTGTTTAGCGCAATATAATCAAATTATACTCAAAACAAGAGTCAAAGAAAGAATAAAAACACTTAGGGACAAGGACAGACAGCACAGTTCTTTCAACTAGCAACACACATTTACTGATGTCTCCTTCAATATGTACTACCTCCCTCCTAACGTTTGAGACTAAAGAGGAAGATACGGAAAATAATATATTTATATACGCCCGGAAAAAAAAACACAATTCACCCCAATACACTAGAAGATAAAGAAATTCAGAAGAAAAAAGGAAAATAAAAAGAAACACTATTGACAAATTCAGATAGAGGGCCCTTTGACTAATCCAGCTCTGGCTTCAGGTAGTTCATCTCAACTCTGGACAGCGCGAGAGAAGGAGCAGCGATGTTATGATCGTCACCGGCTATCTTGTATGCTTCGATGATCTCTCGGCCGAGCTTGTTCTTGTGTCTGCCAATCGTGCTGGTGTCCTGGAACCGGGCTTCACAGTTCGTGCAGAGGCGTTGATGCGCAACTATGGGATGAAAAGAGCCGCTCGGAGCACGGGAGACCTCGAGGACGTGCTCTCGTAGGCGGGTGTTCAGGCAACGCCCTGTCTGACCAATGTATCGGTCACCACATGAGAAAGGGATGGAGTATACCACCCCCTCTTCACAGGGAACGGTCTGGTTGGCATGTTTGATGGAACATCCTTTGAAGGCTTCATTATTGTTCACTCGTCTGCACAGTTGTTTCAGGCGCAACTTGCACGAGAAGACAACTGAAGTGTTGAAGCGCGCTGCAATTCCCTTCAGTCTGTGCGCCGAGTTGTGCACATATGGAATGCAGATAACACGTGAAGACTTACTACGTGGAGCACGGGGCCTTTGGGTGGCTAGAATTAACTGAACAAGAATGGTGCTCAGTAGACCTTGCGGATAACCAGCTTTGAGGAGACGTTCTTGTTGTTTCGCAATGCTTAAGCTTGCAAGGTGAGAACAGGATTTGGCGCGAGAAGATGACAGGAGAGACCGAATGATTCCATGTTTTACCAGTTTAGAATGGGAACTGCAGAATGGAAGAATAGGTTTCCGAGATCGTTGTTGGAAGGCCCAACAAATGCCGGTCGGAAGAAGATGGAGACGAAGATCGAGATACTGGAGACCATCGCCTGAGCTGTCTTCCCTTGTGAAATTCAGGCCTGAGGATGAAGAAGTAAAGGCTTGAACTACAGAATCAGAAGAAACTGATATCGGGTGAATGACTAAATAATCATCCACGTAACGAAAAACATGGAAGACGAGTGTCAACTCTTCAAGGCGTGCTTTGATCTCCCGATCCACATACAGAAGAAATATTTCGCTGAGGACCGGGGCAAGGCAGGAGCCTATGCAAACACCTTTCTTTTGCCTGAGAATTTCCTTTCCATGTTCGACGAGTGTGGATTGTAGATATAGGGCCAAAAGGTCTAGGAAGCCCTGTTCAGATACCCCAGATGAGTTCTGAAAGTCGCATGGACCATGTTCGTGGATGGCACTTGATACAGAATCCATAAGAAATGCGGGATCTAATCGGTAATATAGTTCCTCAATGTCTAACGAAAACATGGTATAGGCCTCGGGAGTAGAATGGAGGTCATGAAGTTGAGATACAAGTTCTGTGGAGTTGGCAACCCGGAAAGGTTGGTCGAGACTGATCGATGACAGATGCCTTTGCAGAAAGAGAGCAAGAGGCTTCTGCCAACATCCCTTTTCTGAAATGATACTTCTTAAGGGAACTCCCTCTTTATGGGTTTTTGCCGTGAAAAACACAGTTAGATATTGCTTGGAAGGAGCCCCAATGGCAGCTTTAAGAGCCGGGAGATTTAGGGAGCAGCAAAGTTGCTTTGCCTTTGAACGGAGAGAGCCTGAAGGCCTAGTCTTAAGAGTATCAAAATTCTTTTTAAAGCCTGGCTCACCTTCTGCCCATAGGAACCTTCCATCTAAGATGACAAAAACACCTGTTTTATCTGATTCCAGTAGCTTCAGGTGACTTCTTTGCAATTCTTCGACTGTAGCCCGGATCGGAACTTTGCCCGTAGGTGGAGGAGGATGGGCGCAGACGGATCGGACTCCAGCATCAAGAAATGCTTGCCGGTCTTGTTCTGGAATGTGAGTCGCAACAGAATGAACTGAAGTTAGTTGGTCGACCCTTGTAGTTGGAGTGTTTGGAGAAAACTTGGGACCCTTGGAAAGGAGATCCAAGGTGCCAGGACTGAGTTGATGGTCACATAGAACGACCGGAGGCTCAAATTTCGTTTGGAGGGTCTCATGGTGAACACTGGTCACACCGGTGACAACCTTCTTCCATGAAGATTCGAGAAGATTGGACGCAGCTTTTGGAGGAACCGGAAAGACGGGTGGGTTCCATACGCATCAACGCCTCTGCACGAACTGTGAAGCCCGGTTCCAGGACACCAGCACGATTGGCAGACACAAGAACAAGCTCGGCCGAGAGATCATCGAAGCATACAAGATAGCCGGTGACGATCATAACATCGCTGCTCCTTCTCTCGCGCTGTCCAGAGTTGAGATGAACTACCTGAAGCCAGAGCTGGATTAGTCAAAGGGCCCTCTATCTGAATTTGTCAATAGTGTTTCTTTTTATTTTCCTTTTTCTTCTGAATTTCTTTATCTTCTAGTGTATTGGGGTGAATTGTGTTGTTTTTTTCCGGGCGTATATAAATATATTATTTTCCGTATCTTCCTCTTTAGTCTCAAACGTTAGGAGGGAGGTAGTACATATTGAAGGAGACATCAGTAAATGTGTGTTGCTAGTTGAAAGAACTGTGCTGTCTGTCCTTGTCCCTAAGTGTTTTTATTCTTTCTTTGACTCTTGTATTTTCACCAACACGCTATTTGTTCTTTGTCGTTTATACTCAAAAGAAAGAGCTTAATCGGAGCTTACAGTGATGTAAAGATCATATAAATATATTGATTAGGTCACACAGCACAGCTTGCTAAACTTCGTCAAATATCGTTGCAAAGAGGCGGTTTGACAAGTAAAAAAACAACAAAAAAAACCATTAAAATATTATGACCTAGACGCGTTATTACCATAACTAGCCGTTTGCACCTTTTTTATTAAAGGAATTTACAGGTAGCTACTAAATATTTCAGAGGCATTAATTATGAGTTAGGGTATTTTTGTGAGTGACTTGTGTATTACTGGGCGACAAGTGAACAAAACCCAAAATGTAAGTTTTTATGGCCGCCATACACACAAAATATAACATTTTCTGCTTATTTTGCTTTATAAAGCCCTGCAATAGGTAGCTAGAGAAAAACAGTTAGCCAAATAAAAGGTAGGCTTTTTAGAAAACCGACCTCCAAATAGTAAAATTTCTGATATTAGCCCCGAGAACATGGCGTGGCGCCACCTGGCGGGCCTATCGTCGTGACGTAGGATGAGGGATCACGTGACCTTTTCCTGCACTCTGCGTCAAGAATGGAGTGTCTCTGTCTTCAATTTTTTAATACTACGGGTGTTTAAGGCTTATTTTAACCCAATGTTTCGTTTCACTACTTGACCCAGTCGAGTTCCTAAATCGGCTGCCGTACGAATGCTTCCGGGGAGCCGGCCCTGGTTAGCTCAGTTGGTAGAGCG